>SJJU01013874.1:0-18863 GCA_012932125.1 Conopomorpha cramerella
GGTTTCGAGTACTTTTCACGCCACCTTCGGTCAGGACATCACCAATCTGGTCTTTATATGTCCTTCTGGGGAGAGAAGAAATATAGTTAGTAAAGGTGGATAGATCACAGTGGCGTGCTATTGTAGAGGCCTATGTCCAGCAGTGGACAATTATGGGCTGATGATGATGATGATAAGCCAGAGAGACCGGGAGAACGGCAAAACGTCATCCATACCAGGTGGATTTACCGATTTGCGTCTACTTTCATAGTGCGAACCGTCACGATGTGTGGACTTTTTCGATAGACTGTGACAACGATACCAACCAGTGGCGTGCACACCATATAGGCAAAAAGACACTGCCTACCTTAGTATTGTAGCTTTCCGACATAATAATAGAGTTATTGCTACATCTTGTTTTGTTGTACTCACGACATAGGCTAACGAACGTCCTGTGTTTTGTGCGTGAGTAGATAGATAGGTTATCTATTTTTCGTAAAGACAAGTTATCTATACATAGGTATCAATCCTTGGGGATCACTGCCTACATTGTCTTAAAAGCCAGTTCACGTCATTGATACTAACTATATACGAGAATATTAAACACGAAGAGTTATTACTTTGTTTGTGGCATGTGGAACTCAAGAGCCAAGTTTAAAAAAAGAACTACATACATGGTTTGAGTTCACTCGAAAAGCAGCCACTTTTAAACGGTAAACAAATTTTGTTACTTTTTTCTTCATCCGAATACCAATGACAAAGACCGCCCGAAGTACCTATCCATAGTTTGCAAGTTTTTATGTGAATCATAGTTCAGGACACACGGGTGTCTGTTTTCTTTTTATTTATATTTATTTATTTAGGCAGGTCTATAGAGTGCTGAAGTACGGAATAATGCAGTGAACTGCATTAAATTTTTTTTTTTATACATGATCAAGCGTTTGGCCACCATCCTACCCGATGTTAAGCAGCGATGTGGTCTACGACAGAGCACACTTGTTTACTTACTCGTGACTTGAAGATCTCCAGACTCTAAGACAAATACGGTTCGATTTCCGCTTCCGATATACTGATATAGTGATGACCCGAGTCATTGTGTTGCGTGCGTCTATGTATTTCAATTATTGGATCCTAAACTACTTATTTTAGGACAGCCAACAAAGCAAACATATTTACAAGATAAATACTATAATATAAGCTACCACATGATATTACACTAACTAAATGGACATCATTATTAATATTACAAAAACTAAAAAAACTCACGCACAAGTAAGTTGTTACAAAAAAAATACGCAAAAAATACATAATTTACTAAAATATCTAAGTACGTAGTGCACATCAGTTTCTAACACGTATACCTAGTAGAGGATAGTTTCCTAGTTTGGTACGAAGCGACTTTCTGTGAAATATTTTATAGTCTCGGGATATTACTCAGATAAATATTTTATATTCCCGACCGTGTGTCGCTCAGTGTAATCAAGCCCAACGTCATCATTGATCCCGCAACAGATGGCGCACTGCAATTTTTTCGGCCACTACTCCGCTACGTTAGCCATCTTGGATAGACTCTCGTACTATACTCCTCTCCCTCCCTCATTCTGCCAATAAAAGGGACGGTTGCGAGACTTGTGACCGCCCAAAAATGTGACTGGGTGGAAGTTGCAAGAGTCGTCGAATACGGAAAATAAAAAAAAAGAAACGGGAATTTCTGGACGCGATGTCGAAGCTGGCAATATACCTGCACGGGTTTCATTTTGTGCCGGGACTGTTTCGTTTTTATTCCGCAGCCATTTTGTTTTTCTTTAATTTTCCCAATGAATATGGAACAAAGTGATAAGGGTTTGTTTCGATTTGGTTTGCGGTTTTTGTAAATATACTCATGAACATAAACGGATTTATAACAGTCAATAAATTATAATTCGAGTACATTTCACGCCACCTTCCACCAGGACATCACCAATCTGGTCGATGCGTGTCTTCTGGGGCGACCTCTACTCACCCGGCCCATTATATCACCCATATGAATCTCTTTCGTCAATCGACTTTCATCCATTCTCTTCATGCCCAAACCACCGAAGCATGCCCTTTTCAATCTTGGTCACTACATGTTATTTCAAACTTATTTTGTGTAAATAAATAAAAATAACCCTAAGACGGTAGAGCAGTTTCTTAGCCGGCTGTACCTGCGTCTCATAGCAGAGACCTCAGAAGTGCAACGGGGCTGTAATCCAATAACTTGCTCCAATACATCGATTTCCATGAAAACCGTGTAGGAGCTGATCTCCACAAAGTTGTTCGGTAGAATGAACTTCTATCAGAATTGGCTATTCAAGCGATATTTGTATCTAAGCTTATGATTGAGTCTGGTCACAAGATCAATAATTGGATGCTTTGTTTTGAGTTCAAGTCCGGAAGAGCCTACAACTGGTCTTATTGCTTGTTTAAATCACAGTGGTACACTCAGTTATACATGTATTAAAATAAAATAATTAATACACTTCACGCCTCTTAATCCCAAAACGGGGTAGGCAGAGGCACTTGATATCCTATGTCGGAAAAAAGTATAGCATGTATCCTAAATAAGGTTAGAACTTATCTTCCCACCATGTTTTTCCAAAACAGTTTTTCGGTGAAAAAGTTACAAACATACACGATTGACTTCTGTGTTTCCTGCGCAGTACAGTCTTAAGGTCATCAAGTCACTAGGCTAAATAGGTACCTAATACACAAGTGTGCGCCATCGTAGACCACATCGCTGCTTAACATCAGGCATGATGGTGGTCAAACGCTTGTTAATTGTGTTTAAAAACTGAAAAACTTACAGCAACAACTTTCGTATTAATAAGGTTAATAAAACCTTACTAAATACACACTTCACACACACTTCACTTTATGCCTTTAATCCCAAAGCGGGGTAGGCAGAGGCACTTGCTAAAGCAAATACCCGTGGGTATTTGCTTCACCAAGCGTATTTAACCCAACGTGACAGGGGGTGAGCCCATCGCCGTTATGCCATACTAAATAATTTAATGCTTAATTATTAAAAAGAAAACTACTTCCTCAAGGGACTTTAATCTGTGAATTTAGAAAAAAAAACTATTACTTACAACTGATCCATACATCCAACCAAAGTATGCACGTGTTATGTTTATACACTTTACCGCATATCATACATATTTATATAACATTCTTTAATAAATTTGCAGGAGATACAACAATTAAACTTTTTACACGCAAATTGTTCATTTTAAATTTATCATCAAATAAAAGCATTTAACACTGTCCGATTTGTTTTACAATTACTAATGCATTTTCACTGAAAATATTCCGTACAGTTTCCGTTGGCTTTTTTTTTTCTTTTAAATTTTTAACAATGGCGCGGCGGTTTCAATAATTCGTTCACTGAATTGTTTCGGTTTTTTATTCAATTAAGTAATTTTTAATAAATTTGCAGGAGATACAACAATTAAACTTTTTACACGCAAATTGTTCATTTTAAATTTATCATCAAATAAAAGCATTTAACACTGTCCGATTTGTTTTACAATTACTAATGCATTTTCACTGAAAATATTCCGTACAGTTTCCGTTGGCTTTTTTTTTTCTTTTAAATTTTTAACAATGGCGCGGCGGTTTCAATAATTCGTTCACTGAATTGTTTCGGTTTTTTATTCAATTAAGTAATTTTTCACGAATTTTTCGGTGGAAAGTATTTTTTTAATGTATATTTTTTTTTACACTTTGTGTTTTATATGCAGTATTATTAATTTTATCACTGTTGAAAGCCAAACGCACAGCGCAGACACTGACCTCGGAAGGTGGCCCAATTGCAGCGCGCGCAATGAGGGACTTGAAAGAAATAAACCAGTGATGCGCATCGACTCCTGCGCAAGGAACCGCGACGAGGGACGCTATTGGTCGAAAATTCGAGGCGAGTGCTGTACGGTCAGCAAAATATGATATGTTAAATTAATGCAGTAAACGTACTATTTTTTTTAAAGTTTTTTTTAAGCTTTTGTTTCGGTAGAAAGTCAGTTTTACTTTACAAACAACTACTTTACTAGCTCTGTATTTCTGTGAATGTCAAATAATAAATAATAGTGTTTTAAAGCTGAGATAAAGAAAAAAAAATATCAGCTGTCATTCATTCCATCGCTTTTTTTTACTTCATGTTGACTCAATCGAAATTGGCACCAGCATTTTTAAGTCATTAATACATTATTATTATCATTACATTAGTTTAATATACGCTTGGTGAACCGTGAGCATTGCCTTCGGTTAAAGATAAAAGAGCATGTGTACTTATTTATTTTTATGTATTAGTGAGACGAAATAGTTAACGACATAAAGTTTGTACATTCAAATTTGCACACCCTGTGTTACGTTACTGCATTATTCTCTGCTATTTATTAGTAAACATGTTATCCTTACTAATATTATAAATCGGAAAGTGAGTTTGTTTGTTTCTTCCGCTTTCACGCCGTAATTACTAAACCGATTGCTTTGAAATTCTGCATACGTAAAGTTAGAAGTCCGGATTAAATAATAGGGTGGGTATTTTTTATCCTGGAAAAAAATTATATTCCCGAGGGAAACTTATATTTTTCCGTAGGAATGATAAGTTTTCTTATAGTTGTTAGTTGTCTTTTATACCGCAATATAACCGAAGTCCACGAGGGCGAAGCCGCGGGCGGAAAGCTAGTATATGATGATTTATATGACACTCGTACCCAAAAATCAATCCCCAGACTACAGAACCCTAAAAGAAGTGTAATTTAATACGAAGCCTGCAGCGAAGGCGCACCTACACACACATATTACAGTGTACGTCGGCTTAAGGCGAAAGGATGTGTTGCCAGTGAACGGTCCGCAGATCCGGCAGCGGCGGCGGTGGGGTGGCCAACCGTCCGCGAACACTGAGGTAATGTCTATTACGTCAAAAATGTGGTGTGTGTGGTCGTCATGCCCCAGAAGGGGGAGAGATGGACGACCAAACTGGGATGGACAAAGATAACATGGAGTCAAAAAAAGGTGTGCGTTGAAAAGAGGATAAATCTATCTTATATATAAAAACCAATGCCACTTGTCTCTGCTACACTATTTTCCATACTAATATACACACATCAAAAGTGTCTAGGGATCAAGTACATTTTAGAAGATGGCAATCAAGAATATATTTTACAAAAACACAATTCATTCATAATTTATTCAAAATGGGGTGATAAGTCATTGGATACAGGCATGGGGAATAAGGTAGGAGACCAATCCAGAAGATTAGATTTGATTTATATAAATTATATTTTTTTAAGAGCTAAAAATGTTCTTGATCCCTAGACACCTTTGATGTGTGTATTCTAGGCAATATTAATCTTAAATTAGCTGTTTATTAATGAATCTATAAAAATGAATTGCTGTTCGTTAGTCTCGCTAAAACTCGAGAACGGCTGGACCGATTTGGATAATTTTGGTCTTGAATTATTCGCGGAAGTCCAGGGAAGATTTAAAATGTGTATTTCTTCCAATACACGGGGTGCAAACGCGACTTCCTACGGCAAAACAAATGTTTGCCGGGGACAGCTAGTTATTTTATAAATTTGTCGGTACCTTTTTTTTAAAGGAAATCTGTTATGAATAGAGATGGGCAGTCGGATAAATACTCGAAGGATAAATACTCAGTGGAAAGATAAATATGGATATTTATCCGTATTTACTCGTTTACACTGAATATTTATCCAAAACCTAGGATAAATATTTTTGTACTCTTGTTTTAATTAAATTCGTGATGAAAATTGATAATACGGGTCGGGTAGGGCAGAGATGGCTCCAGAAGGACATACATCACCCAAATTAGTCATGTCTTGACGAAAGATGGCATGAAAAATACTCGAAACCAGATATGTAGGAAAATATGTATGAATGGAGATGAAGCTTAAAGTTATAAGGACATACCCGTGGTATCCAGGAACGTGATAAATGAAAATAGGCGGTATATATAAAATGTAAGTAGGTAGGTATATAAAAAAAATGTATCACGAACTCGGTAATTAGGTAAGTATAATTAGGTACTGGACCAATAGGTATCAAGAAATAAGTCTATCATCATAGGTCAATGAGTAGGTGGGCATAAGCATGAACAATTTTCAATTGGAATGGATATCCGGCTCTATCCGGCTTACCGAACGATTACTCACAGTCCGGCCGGATGCCTGGCTATAACCGGATATCCGACCCTATCCGGTTTCTGGCTTGCTCGGTCGTTTTTTCACGTCGATCTATAACCGGATATCCGGGTCTATCCGTTATCCGGCCGGTAAATCAGTCAGGACTTTCACAATCCAGCCGGATGTCACCCAATAGCCGGATATCCGGATGAATATAACCGGATATCCGGCCCTATCCGGTTTCTGGCTTGCTCGGTCGATTTGTCAAGAGTTTCACAATCCGGCCGGATGTCACCTAATAACCGGATATCCAGCCGGATTTCGCCCGATGTCCGGATATCCGACGTACTGATGGCCAATAACCGGATATCCGACACACTGCCGCCCAATAAACGGATATCCGGCCGGGTGCGCCAGAGTTCATAATTTAAAGACACACATCAAAAAGCTTCCATAAAACTTCCGTATAAAAGTAGCAACATTTCGCGAAAGAGTGATATCTCGAAATGACAAGACAAGACATTTATTTTCTCTGACAAGCACAAATTACATACATATAAAAATTAAACAATATGAAAAAATAAAATACACAATCACGCATGAATAGCCACGGTGTGGGTGTTTGTCAGCGAAGAGGAGACTCCGGCTCAGCATCAAGTCTCAGTTACCTACTCGTGACGCTGGTCTTCCGCCGGCACTCAGTGAGAGGGGCGATATACACCATAATTATAATAATACTAGTGGACTCGACAGACGTTGTCCTGTCTTACCTATTAATATGAATATTAAAATTAGTATAACTTCCAGGGTGGCCTGTGCCCAGCAGTGGATGTAATTTTTTTTTTCATAAGAACCTTCTCCTATCATTAATAAGCACAACAAAAGAAAAATTAGCGAAATCTGTCCACCCGTTCCAGAGTTATACCATGACAACGAAAAGTGGCATTGATTTTTAATATATAAGATAGATAATATAATAATAATTACAATAATAAAATAAAACAGTTAGACCTACGCATACAATAAATGGACCATACATAAATTATAATTATACTAGTGGACTCGACAGACGTTGTCCTGTCTTAACTATTAATATGAACATCTAGGGTGGCCTGTGCCCAGCAGTGGATGTCATTTTTTTCTTTGATAAGAACCTTCTGCTGTCATTATAAGCACAACAAAGAAAGAATTAGCGAAATCGGTTCACCCGGTCCGGAGTTATGACATGACAACGAAAAGTGGCTTTGATTTTTACATAATAGATACACTATGTACTTATAAAACAACAATTAAGTAAATAATTTAATAGTCATAAAACAATAAATTGTTGTATAAATGCGCAATCAAGCGACCAAGTCAACGCCAATCGTGTTTATTTAAAAGAACTGAAGCAAAATATTTACTCTCACTTTGGATAAATACTCGAGTAAATACGAGTATTTATGGATATTTATCCTCCAGCGGATAAATACTCGGATAGAAACCCATCTCTATTCTCATCATAAAAATATTAGGTACGTATGCTTTACCTACCACTTTGTACATTACGACCCCTTGAAAAGACTTAACAGTAAAATTTGACATATGTGGTATTCTCATGGATGCCATTATCAGAGCTGAACCAAATTTATATGGGACCAAACGGGAAGTTCAATTTAAAAAAAAAATCCAAATCCCGGGTTGCCTAATCTCTCGTTTTGGCGATTTGCACTGGCCGGCAAGATCGCCTGATTTGACCGCTCCAGACTTCTTTTTGTGGGGTTTTTTGAAGTCACGGGGTTATGTCAACAAGCCGCAGACTCTTGAAGCCCTTAAAGAGAATATCCGCCACGAATGCGAGAACCTATCGCCGGCAGTTCTGGCAAAAGTGATGGAAAATGCGATAAAACGGACCCGCGTATGGTAATCAACTGTGGAGGCGGCCATTTACCCGATATCATTTTCTCGACTTGATGATAAAAAATTTAAAGGGCCAAATAAATATAATCCACAAGAAGAACCGAAGTTTTTTATCAATAAAAAAATTATAGCCAAAAAACACCGGGTCATTACTTTTGCGCCACCTTGTACGTAAGTAGGTATTTATTGGTCTGCAGACTATTAAACAGTAACAGTTCGTTTATACAGAGTGGCTCATTTCAGTCAACGGTCAGTATGGAAAAGTTTTAAACTATAAGACATAGTACGAAGATCTGTTCTTAGGAACCATGTCGTCGATTATAGTAACAAGAAAAAGTGCATTCATACAACATGATGTCTAAAAACAATACAATGCATTGTTTTCACATACTTTCATTTATTTTAGTAGGTGTTGGAAGTGACCACTGTTTTTCAATACAATATTCGAACTTTTTTTTAAACGATCGAATGCAGTTTTTCTTTTCATTAAAATGGATGAAATGGTTCCTAGAACAGAACTTTGGTCAGAATGTCTTATATGCGATGCAATTGAGCTACGCTGTATATCAAGAATTGGGAAATCAATCGTAGGAACCTACGAAGTATCTTCCTACCTACACGCTTAGATTGGTAAATTTCGGCAGCAACATTTACAAATTAAACCTTATACAAAATCAGTGATGTGCGAGATAGGTGTGGTCCATTGATCCGAGCGCGCTTTTGTTCGCACAAACCATTAGAATCCACTAAACTCTACCTACTTGCCTAATCTATATAACTTACACTTTTAAGTTGAAGTCTACCTACTGATTCTACAGAGTTAATTTCTGTAGGATTAAATGTCAATGCAACGGAAAAAAGTAGACCTCTCCATACAAAAAGCACAATCAGCTGATTTTATATGGAAAGGAATTTTTGGTCCGGGGAAGAAACATAAAAAATAATTTATACTTAGAACATAGATTGCACATTGGGGCATTAACATCCGCTGAAATCAACTGAGTATGCTGTACAGAAACAGTAACTACAGCTTAAAAGGGTACTGACTTACACGGCAAACATTATTTTTCCAATACAAATTCAAATTATTCAATTGGATTCCACAATCCTTAAGATAAAGCATGTATGTGATATCATTATCATAGGTACAAGAAAACATTGCGGACCCTGGTGGGCACAGAAAATTATTACTCCCCTTAGGTAGAGTGGATTCTAAGACCATTGCACGGGGTCATTTTACACTCTGTATTATATCGTTTCCCGTGAAAAACGGGAAATCCGGAACATTAAAACCGGGAAATCCCGTGAATTTCGTGAAAAAATAAAAAAAAAATCTTGACATCTTTATTAACCTAGTATGTGTACGAATATCGTACCTACAACATAACATTAAATTCACATGCACCGCAATGACCGCATTTCTACGGCATTGAATTTTACTTTTATGCACCATTCATCTTATTACCACGCTCACTCTTCTCTTAATATATTTATCAAACTTTCCAGAACTTGTGAACATGCTTAACTAAACTCACAAACTGACGTTTCAGTATTCTCGACTACCATTAGCTTGGTCTTGCTAGCATTCTCGTTCATTCCTTTCTCTTTCAATTACACATTCATACAAATAAGTAATGATCTTTCGCAATTATTCATACTCCTAAGGTGCAAGAAGAACTTGGTGATCAGCATATAAGACATTTAACTATTAGTCCACCCAAATCCAGATCCAATTTCAAACTTTCCAAACAACTATGTCTTTGAATAACACAACCCGAACTGAGACAACAGAAAAGTCCACAACTCATTCCTGGGAACGTAGGCGATCCTAAGTCCAAGAAGACGGAGAAAACCAAATTGCATCCCAACTCCGCGATATGTATTATTCGTATTATACTTTCATTATCTTCGCCATTCATATTAACAAAGTCTAGCAGCCGCTAAAGTCGACTCGTTGCTGCCTTCAAACGTTTTTCTCACAGTATTCCTTCCATCTTCCTACATTTAAAATCTTCCCATCCTTAACTCTATCTAGACTAGTCTAGTAGTAGTAGTTATACCACTCTCTATAAATAGATTGGTTCATGCTAAGATTTTCTGAATGAACAGATTTTTTTTCAAAATAGTCTTATATTATTTTGGAAGTTGTTAGAGAACTTCTTTTCATTCCTCTCTTTCAACTCATTGTTCTTACGCACTATCAGTTCTTTCGATTTCTTCTCCAAGCACTGTATAATGTGACATTTTCCTGTCACTTTCATACTCACACTCCCTTGTTGGCGTCGTAGCAAACACATCCAACCATGCCTTTTTCTTTCCAGACATCCCTCTATAGGTATAAGTACTTTCTTATCCCACTCACATCGAGCTCACGGTCTCTAGGGACTCTTTTTTTAAAGAGAAAACTGGATTTCACGGGAAATTTAAAACCGGGAATTCCCGGTTACGAACACTACTCTACTACTACTAGCGTACTCTCATTACTAGCGGACCCGGCCAATGTCGTTTTGCCAATATACCTTTTTACATTATTAACAGTGGTTCCTATTATGCGCATATAACATACCTGTAAACTTTCCTTGGAATCTGGAATCATTTCTCTTCTTTATATATGAAAAACTGTATCAAAATTCATTGCGTATTTTTAAAGATCTAAGCATATGTACATAGGGACAGACAGCGGGAATCGACTATGTTTTATACTATGTAATGATTAAGTGTTTCTCTGCTTTAGGATTACTATCTATCAAAAAAAACCGCATCAAAATCTGTTGCGTAGTTTTAAAGATCTGAGAATACATAGTAACAGACAGTGGGTGACGACTTTGTTTCATACTATGTATTGATTTCCGGATCAACCTGTGTAAATGCCTTTAACAATCAAGTTGTTATTGGACTGCAAAACATGCTCATGTTGTTCGTACACACGAATTGTACAAACTGAAATTTATTACAATTTTCTTGTCTGCAACAGAATTCTTGCCATGTACACGAGAAACGGAACCAGTTCGTATATAGGCATACCCTGCGATATTTCTTACCGATAAAAGCGCACTCAAGGTGAGCAGTATCTTCGCAAGGTACTAGCGAAGATACTGCTCAACCGCATAATGGAAAGGTAACGGACACACTTCGTGACGAGCAAGCTGGATTCCGTCCTGGTCGCTCTTGTGCTGACCACACCAATACGTTGCGCATTCTCATAGAACAAAGTGTCGAATGGCAATCCGAACTGTACCTCGTGTTTGTTGATTTTGAGAAAGCCTTCGACACTGAAGTGGAGCGCACTATGGTCTAGCCTAAAGCGCAGAGGAATCCCAGCCAAGATCATCGCCATAATCCGCGCCCTGTACGAAGGCAGTACTTGCAGAGTGGTGCACGATAAGGAGCTGGGAGTACCCATCAGAATCAGCGCCGGTGTTAAACAGGGTTGCCTTCTGTCTCCTCTCTTGTTTATTCTTTTACTGGACGACATAATGCGTGAAGTGACATCATCCTCAAGAGGCATCAAATGGGGCTCGGGTATAATGGAAGACCTCTACTATGCCGACGACATCGTCCTGATTTCGCCTACTTTAGCCCAGTCGGAAGAGAAGCTAGAAGACCTTCGCGTGGCTTCAGAAAAAATGGGTCTGTGAATCAATAGGCGCAAAACCGTCGATATGAGGGTGAAGTCTACAAACACCGACCCAATCGTGCTCCAGGGTGACAGCTTGCAGACGGTCACCCTTTTTGTCTACCTTGGAAGCACTATAACCAGACATGGGGGAACAGACGAAGACATCGCAGCAAGGATGAACAGAGCGAAGGCAGCCTTTGCTCAGTTGAGACCGGTGTGGGAGCCCAAAGTCCTCAAGCGGCGCATCAAGATTTCCCTCTTCAATTCCATCGTCAAATCGGTTCTACTCTTCGGCCGTGAGACGTGGAGAGTGACAAAGGGTCTCACGAACAAATTACAAGTGTTCGTGAATAAATCCCTGAGGTCGATCCTCCGCGTATCCTGGCCGAACACGATACGGAACGAGGACCTATGGGCACAGTGCGGTCAAATCCCTATTGGGGAGGAGATTGCACAACGCAAAATGGCGGTGGATTGGTCACACGATCCGAAGAGGGGAATCCAACAAGGCGAGCATCGCGTTCGAATGGCAGCCTGGGGGAGGTCTCGGCAGACCTGGACGCCCCGTGCACACGTGGCGGCGCACCGTCGACGGCGAGCTGAGAGCGCGAGGGCTGAGCTGGTCTCATGCCAGAGCAGTCGCAGAGGACAGGACGGCGTGGCGCCATCTTGTAAAGTCCCTTTGTACCACTGGGGTACCATAGGACTTAAGAAGAAGAAGAAAAGCGCACTCATACTGCACCTGTCATGCAAGTCCCTGGAAGTCGATCATCCGCCTTTTCTGGTCTGGTGAATTATGATGTCTGAAAGTCTTCAACCGCTGGCGGCGTAGGGTTGGGGCGCGAGTGAATAGCGGCGATAAAAGGACATGGAACCCGGCGTCCACTTGGCGCAACCAATCATCGAAGCCATCGATGATCGATTGATTGGTGTAGTAACCCTCTAAGCAACACCATGTGTGTCCTACTTTAAGTGGGGCCCTTTCGAGCGTTCCCGACCTCTCATTGCAAGTCCAAGTAACCGTTCCAAATAATAAAATTGTGTGTGTTTATTAAAATAACGGTGTGAAAGCACCTGCTAGGATTTAATAATAAACCAAGCAACTATTCAGGCTTTGAAAGTCTAATAATTAAATAATATGCCTCCAGCTCCCCTAGCAATGCGCGTCAAGAAAGACACGACATAGAGAAAATACGCGCTGTGATTGGCTGTTATGTCACACATCGTGCGACTCAGCTTGTTTCAACCAATCGCAGTGCATGGTATGTCTTGTCATTTCTTTCTTGGAGTGCTTTGTTAGGGGGGTTGGGGATTTGTTTTAGCAAGTACCTCTGCCTACTCCGCTTTGGGATTAAAAGGCGCGAAGTTTATTTATTTTAATTTTATTTTATGCCACCAGCAACATTTTTTTTATGGTTAACTTTTGATTAGTTTGATTTAAATAATTCAATAAAATACATAAAATTATGGCGAACCCTTTTATTACAAATTGTTTGTTTACATACATAATAATATAATGCATTAACAATATGTTTATAAAATCTCTTACTATCTAAGCTATACCATATTGGAATTATGGGAATAATGGAAAATACATAAATACTAGGCTAAAAACTCTAGTGTGTAAATTAACAGTAAATAAGTAAAGTAGGTATTATATTTCTTAGGTTTATAATTAATAAAAAAAATGGAAAGAATTTCAAAATGTCATTATAAGTACAAGGCAAACTCATTTTTTTTTCAAGATAGACTATGTAACCACCAATATATATATTTTTTTAATGTAACCCAAAGTTACTTCAATAATACTTTGTTTAATGGATAAATTAAATGCAACATCTCAAGATGCTTACGGAATGTGGATGTTGGTTCAGCCCTGCATGATGAGGTGGACAAAGTTCTCATAGTTGATGTTGCCCTGGGAGTCCTCTTGACCTTGCAGAAGCTGCTCAACCTGCAAAACACAATCATTATTAGAATCCAATAGTAAATAAATAAATATTTTAACTGTAATACTTGTTCAAAATATTTTGAATGTTCTTGAAGTCTACAGTTGGAAAAACATTCAAAATACTTTGAATCTTTTTGAAGTTGACTGTTGCAAAAACTTCTCATTGCAATGGCATCCCAAGATGGCAGCGAATTATAAATCAAGAGTATAGTAGCTTATTTTCCAAACGCAATGTAGGTATCCAATTTTTTAATTCTGAATATCCCATCAAGAAAACAGTGCTCAAGAAATAAATTGTGTTACTCTAATTGTGTTTGCTTAACAGAGACACCCTATGCTAACACCACACTCATTATTAGCGAGTGATATTGTTTCAGAATATGAGCGTAAAAGTATTCAATTCAAATAATAGCCTGTTATCATTAATACAAGTTATGAAAAAACCTAGTAATTTTAAACAGTATTTTTAATGTCTTTAAATGTCAAGCAATTTTTGGTACCAATAAACATTTATTATTTATTTATCATCATAAATTATCAATAAATTACCTCATCATCACTGAGTTTCTCTCCAAGAGTTGAAAGGAGGTGCCTCAGCTCTGCAGAAGAGATGAAACCATTGCCATCCTTGTCAAAGTGGCGCAGACCTTCAATGAAGTCGTTAGCTGTGTCTCCACTGCGGGCCTTTGAAATAGCCTGAAAAAGATGTGTTACATGTTGCTTTAGGGTGATGAAATAGCGATTATACACTTTGTATGTATGCAGTATGAAAATGACATTTTTTTTTGTTTCCTTGAGGAAAATTGTTTAGTATCATGGCCTCAGTAACTTTCTCATGTTTGGCTAACATTTTTTATTTAACTTTGTACAGATTTCATTAGTGCCAGTATGCTAAGTCATTGTCATATATTGTGATCAAATAAAAATTACTGTGACAGTGCTTTTTTTTATTTTGGAATGTAGGGTGTTTTGGAACATTTGTTCATACAAGTATAATTAACATACATGAAAATGACTGGACATACTTATCAAAGTAAGGAGTGCAATTGAAGTACTATTATAGGTAATTATCACTTGTGAGCAAAAATTCCCAGTTATATAAAAAAACTTCATAAACTATATAATTCTGACAAAAGTAATATTGAATACAAGACAACAATACTACATGAATGTCTTTTTCGTTATAACACAGTTCCTTTTACTTAGCTTGCTCTCTCCAATTGCAAGATATTTACATGTGTTGAGTAAACAAAATTATGTGTTTCCTGTAATTTTTGCTCACTAGGGTAGTAGAGATATCATATACATATCACAATGTGAAACTGTTGAAATAACAATCCTATTACTATTACTAATCTTTTCACATTAACAAAATATTGTGAAATATTGTGTTGTTGCCGTAAATGAGCTATTATGTACATCATAGATGAAATCTAATAACTGAGCTGAAACAAATACTGAAAGAAACATTTGGAATAAATTTATCAATTATCTGTAATAAGAATAGAAAAACAATTACCTGATAGATTGGAAGGAACACTTCAAAGGATATTCTCTCGTCGGGCTTCAGATGATGTGTACATTTCTTGACGTCAGACTCGGTGGGATTCTGTCCCAAGGCCCTCAAAGCGTCTCCAATCTGTGCCACATGTATCTTGCCATCACCACGGGAGTCAAACAGCTGGAATGCTTCTTGGAACTCTGTAATTTTCACACAGGGTTTAAAAATAAGAGAATGAAAGATTATATATTTTAATAATAGGTTTAATATATTTAGCGATTATAATAGGTACCTTCGACAGAGCCAAGTTTCAGTTTAGTAGGAGGATCGTACATGAACATGGTGAGGTGAGGCTATAACTGAAAGCTGACTACGCAATACCGGGCGCCGCACCGCCAGATGTGTTTTAAAATACAAAACCATATAAGGTAAGTAGGGCGCGTTCAAGTCACAGCAGCTTTCGTTGATTGACTTGACATGACTCATGACTGAGCTACTTATTCAGTTTCGTACTTTATTTCACCTTTAGAAGTGGTCGTACATGAATGTGTTACGAAGCATAAAAGTTATCTTGTAAAAATTAACAGGACAACTTTGTCTTGTATTCACATCGATGACATCGGATTTGGAATGTGATTCATAGTAAAATGTTCAGTGGATTACTCACCCGCAAGTTGATCTTCCGAATATCCAGCCTAAAACAGAAAATTATTATGTTTAGAATGCATTTCATAGGTAATTAATTCAAACGAATTGTGAGGTACGTACCATCTTAAATAAATCCGACCGATTTCAACGGTAGTAATGTTTATTCGTAAATATTTTTGTATTAATTTGTCTGATGAACGAACGAATCGTATTTTTTGTTGACGAACTCGTTTGAAGTTCGAAGACACGACAAAGACAATTTATCATAAACCATAGAGACCTGCACTACGTATTTTTTCTGACTCAGATTCAATACAGTTTGTTAGCCAAAACATGCATTGTTCTAACATGCATGCTCTACATTCTAAGCTATTTCAGGTAGACAGAAACGCGGGGAAAGGAATAGATTTATGTATTGCTTGCTGCACATCGCACAGTAAGTATATTGTTAGTTGTATAACTGTGTTAGTTATATTATTCTGAGGTGGGTATGTATGTTGGATGCTCAGTCAGACCAAACGTTTTTTAACGTAGTCGTATTTTAATTCTTCACTTTCCGTCATGTCATAAATCTTGTTCATTGAACCTGACGAGGTTGATGAGTTTTCTTTAAAACGAAAAAATCAACAAAACATCGAGTCCGAAAATAAACGATCATAAAAATCATAACTACCTGTAAATAAAATAGTTGCATTGTATTGTATAATAGTTGTAAGAGAGATTCTCTTTCATTTGCACCCTCAGACCAAACACAACTACACTTGCAAGCACACCTCCCCCCCCTCAGTCTTTCTCTTTCTAAGCGGTATGTATTGAAGTTTGACGTACATTTTGGTAGTAAAAGTGACAGTTTGGACCCAGAAGTACAAGCAATAATACCTGCTATGCCATAAGGGACAGAATATAAATATCTCTAGCTCTTGTACCTACTTCTGAATGTTTATATACATATCGTCAACACACGTATTCAAATATAATTTGTATAGTAAGTCCATGTATATCGTTATCTCGTTTTACTCTTAACTTCATTTTCTTATAAAACGCGACTAGCATCACCTATAAGTCGGCGTCAGCTAAGCTAAGAAGCAAATTTTGACAGGTCGATTGACATGCGTAGCCTGGACTGATAGTGCTGTACAATATTGGAAAGATTCGAATTATTTTAGGATGGATCCAACCAGACTACATTGTGTCGCAAATCTTGACAGGACATGGATGCTTAGGAGAACGACTACACCGGATGACTCTCTGCGACACGGCTCAGTGCCCTTGTGGCGAAGCGAGCGAAAACAGGGACCACGTACTAGGGGAATGCAGATTATACAATGAGGCAAGGAATGAGATGCTTAATAAACTGGAGCGTATCGAGCCAGGGCCAATATACTTTAGGGATCTGGTTAGCGGTCGAGGGAACTTTGAACGCTTGCGTGAGTTTGCTAATCGCTGGCATACAGCTCGAAGAACATTATGAAGCCTGTTAACGACTGAAGACGCGACGAGGACCCGACGCGAAGTCTCCGTAATGTTGTCGTCATGCCCCAGAAGGGGGAGAGTTGGCAACAAAACAGGGACGGATAAAGATAATTTGTATGGAGTCAAGCAAAACGTGTGCATTGAAAAGAGGCAAAAGCAAGTAGATGCGCACGTCTCCAGAGAATGGCCCGTACGCCGAGAGGCAGGCAGGGCTTGGGTGGTGGTGGGATTATCCCTGTTTTTATTTTAGAATCGATTTATGAGTGATGTTTAGGTTACCATTGAATGATAGGGTACGAATAAATATCATATTTGAAAGCCGTTTGGATAGAAAGGATGGGGAATTTTCCCTGCAGCTTTTATTTAAAGTATGATTGGTAACGATTCGTAAGTATGAACTTGTTCAGATGTAAAAAAAGTAGTTCGATTTTCCGATATAAAACGCCAATCGGATGCAGGGTTACCGTATCGAAAACCACTGTATCGTCACAAAAATGGGATGCATCGTATGCTTTTGTATCGATCCATACAAGTATCGAATCGAAGATTGGTAACGATTCGTAAGTATGAACTTGTTCAGATGTAAAGAAAGTAGTTCGATTTTCCGATATAAAACGCTCATTGGATGCAGGGTTACCGTATCGAAAACCACTGTATCGTCACAAAAATCGGATGCATCGTATGCTTTTGTATCGATCCATACAAGTATCGAATCGAAGTATACACATACATACAAGTATAGAATCCCTACCTTCACCGTAGTCGGTGTAACAAATATCATTATTACCTATTAAACGTGTACTTTATAACCAGGTAAACTTTTGTCCCTTCTTATGAGTAGGTACATACAGTATCGATGATTTCGGAAATATTAAAAGTACCCACTCCTATAATGTTTGTATCCTACTGTACTCCTATATGTACATGTGTATACTGCTTGTAAAATGACCTCGAGCTAAGGTCTTAGAAAAGTTTTTGGGTTCGTCAATGGTCATGGAGATGAATTTTTTTTAGTAGAAGTTGTTCATATTGACGAGCCCAACAACATTTCTAAGACCATAGCTCGGGGTCCTTTTACACTCTTTACCTATATCACAGTTTAGTTGTAAAGCACAGTTTCGTACTGTAAACGAAGAATGCGGATTTGCCTGAGTATCAGTCGTCCCGTTGATGTTGTGTGTGTTTCAGTCTTAAAAGAACCACAGAAATTGAATGAGATGTGAATATAGTAATTAATTAATGACAAGATCGAACACTGAACGAAAGCTGAAGAAAGAACGGAAAGAGAGATGTTGCCGTATTTTTTTAACCAGCCAACCACAACTCTCCAATGAGGAAAGAGCGAGCAAGTCTACCGAAAACGAAAAGGATGGAAGGAGTAGATACATTGCGTACCTACCTACTTTGCACGGGCTACGGCACGGAACGGCATCGACAGTAAATGTGTGTTGTTCATATCATACACGGACGGATCCATTCATTAGAATCGATCGATATTGACTTTAGAATAAATATTTCGCTTGTATTGTAAGTAAAGTAAACTGTAGTGCTCGTTTAGTGGTTAACGTCATGTGCAAATGTGCTATGTAGAAGTGATAACATTGTAATTAGAAGACAAGGAAGAAAATA
>SJJU01013875.1:0-17785 GCA_012932125.1 Conopomorpha cramerella
GCAAGATTCTGGGAATATCTAGAAAATATTCAAAAAAGTCAATATCTCAAGAACCATTAATTTCCGACCATACATATGGAGGTTTATTTTATTGCGTTTTAACTCCTCTATCACCCCATACCAGGAATACGTCGAGTTACAAGTAACCCTGTATAAAAATCAAAGCCACTTTTCGTTGTCATTCCATAACTCCGGAACGGGTGGACCGATTTCGTTAATTCTTTCTTTGTTGTGCTTATTAATGACAGCAGACGGTTCTTATGAAAGAAAAAAATGACATACACTTCACACACTAGGGTGGCACAGGCCACCCTAGATATTCTTATTAATAGTTTAGACAGGACAACGTTTCAGGTCGAGTCCACTAGTTTAAAATTAAAATAACATCAAAATCGGTTCTTAAACGACCAAGTCAATCATCGTACGGTCGAATATAAAAATATTCCTTTTTACAGTCGCTTAAAAAGATAACTTTTTTCTCACTTTACATACATCTCTCACTCATCAAGGGAAACCATTGAAGCTAGAAACTTGGATTTGGGCAAGATCTAGTACCAAAAATTCAAAGCTCTACAAATATTTCTTAAGTTCGATTACACGGTATTTATAATATTTCGCATGAAAATGTGCAACTAGGCGGATTAAAATCATAATTCCTCTAATATTGCCACTAGACGCACACATACAATGTAAAAGCAATATCCAATTGATACGATACGGACAGGGTGGTGTTGTGGGGCGGTCGCACCCAGCGGCCCAATCCCAATGACTCGGGAAGTGGGGTTGTCACAACGTGTACCCTTGCAACGATGTTGTAAACAAACAACGTTCCGTATCTGGTTGACCTAGCAAACCCTGTTTGAGAAGTTTTGTTTTGTTTCCGGCCAGCAGTGCTTCTACAGACCATTCACAATTATTTTTCCTGCCTCAACGTTTTGGCCTGTGTGATGTATCGCCTTTGCTTGATTGTCTTAAATAAAAGTCTGCTGTCATCGGTTGCAATCAATCAATCACTCGGATTGAGGCCGGGAGCAAGGGTGCAGCGGAGGATTTAAATAGCTGTGTTTTATTTAATTTATATTTAAAAAGCTAAGATCATGAAGGAACAGCACAGCCTGTATTTGAGCGGTACTACTACCTTTAAGATATCATCATGCAACATAACAGCCAGAGGCAAAATAATTGAAGCCGTCAGAAGCTCAGCGTCAGCGCTAAAGTGGCCTAAGCCGGCCTAATGACGGCCGGCATGGACTAGTGGTCAGGGCATCTGCCTCTAGGACAACGGTCGCGGGTTCGATTCCCGCCACGGACTTAATGCTTTAGTGATGAGCTAAGGCATTTGTTGTGTGCGTCTGGGTGTTTTATTTATCTATGTATGTATCTAAAAGTATTTATGTAAGTATATCAGTCTCTGGCACCCATAGTACAGGGTATCCTTGTTTGGGGTCAGGTGACCGTATGTAAAAAATGTCCCTGCATATTTATATTTAAGCCACAGTTTTTAATATTCCGACTTAAGTACTTCGTAAATTTACTAAAAACATGTTGAAATAAAATCATGGATGTTAAAGAATCCGTAATTTTAATAACAAAAAATAAATATTTGGACAATACTAAGCTTCCATAAAATATCTACACACATAAGTCCATCTCATTATTCTCAAAAGTCCTGTATCATATTTATTGGCCACTTTAGCGCTGACAGCCTCAATTGTGAACGGTCTATAACTTTGGAATAAAATAATTGTACATTTACCATGATTTATTTATTTTACGATGTGCCGTATAGCTTAATGTCTGTGGCAAACACCTATACGACTCATAACCTAAAATCTAGATCTAAGTCAGCCTTGAGACTCTAACTCTGTCACCACTAGGTGAAAGGGCGCAATGCTTGGTTCGAATAATCCTTAAAGGGTTTTAAAGCTCAGTCAGTAATCTATCTATCTATATAAATAAAAATGAATCGCCGTTTGTTAGTCTGGCTAAAACTCGAGAACGGCTGGGCCGATTGAGCTGATTTTGGTCTTGAATTACACGGGAAAGTCCAGGGAAGGTTTAAAAGGTGTATTTCTTCCAATACACGAAGTGCAAATCTTCCTACGGCAAAAGAAATGTTTGCCGGGACAGCTAGTTAAGCATATATTCCCATGAAAGTAATGTCAAGTTACACCTTTTGTAATGTTCGTAGTGCTCTTTGGAGTGACGCAGGATTGTCTGCTCTTGTAATTTTGTATCTGATTGACACAACAATATGACGTTGGAGAGAGGGAGACAGAATACACTAGCGCTTATAACTTTATAAATATCATGTTAACTGTGTACTGGTTCAAGAAACCTTCTCAAATGATATCAGACGGTCCGTCCGGCAGAATTAAATTTGATTACATGAAAAAGCAATAATAATTCACGCCTGCCGCTCCCTGAAAAGTTGCTAAGAAAACTTTTTCCTATTTTATGTAGCGGAACAGTAATTATCTCGTGAAATATTATACTTAAATGTTTTGAAGCGGGTGAAAGTAGATTTTTGTTCACTTATTTCTCTTTCCTTCTAAAATTCACTGGTCGTACCAATCGGTCGGAGTAGCTTAAATTATATTTGACCCAGATTCAAAATGCTCAAATGAATATCAATTTGGAAAGGAACTGTCAAATGGAATTGCAAAAAGCTGTACTAGCCTGACGTCTTTTTTAATACACACTTCACGCTTGGGATTATCCAAAGTGGGGTAGGCAGAGGTACTTGCTAAGCAAATGCCCGCAGTTCACCAAGCGTACTTAACCCAACGTGACAGGGGGTGAAGCCAACGCCGTTATAGGGTTCACACACCTTGTGGTGTGCGGGTCTCATCACGATGTTGTCCTTCACCGTACGAGCGTAGCGTTGCGTACATAGGCTCTGAAAAAAAATGTCCTATTGGTACACGTCCAGTAGCCGGACTCGAACCCGCGACCTCCCGGTTACTAGTCAAGTATCCGATCAACTGGACCACAGACGCTCTGATTTTTAATATGTATGGAAAATAATATATTTTTATATACTGCGTGTGAAAGGACCTCGAACATTGGCCATAGAAACTTTTTTTTACAATCTGTATATTAAATAGACGAACCTCAGTGGTGACACATGCAGGTTATCATCGTATTTAAATGTAGCCTAAGGGCCTTACTAATAATGGCGGAATTGCTATTTCTAAGATACACAAAGCTCAACTCAACTTGTCAGTTGTATGTCAAATACGGAATGACCAGTTCAAGGAGACCTATAATAACCGTTGTATAAGCGACAACGCGTTTATTGGTAAGGGGGTCAGTATTATTTCAATGTAAAAGCTATATTGTTGTAAAGTTTCGTAAAATAGTAACAAACATGCAAACGTTCTTCCAAAATTTACTGTTTGTAATATTAATTTGGAATTACCGCGAAGTAAAGCCATATTTAATGCAGTGCCTTTATTGCCTAAATGTCTTTACTCCCCTGAGATGAATTCATCCTGTAGGTATTCGACCTTGCAATTAGCTGACGTCATTTATTACTTCGTCTCGGTACTCATTTTTCTTCCAGAACGTTCACTATTCTGATCTTTTTATTCATACAATCTACATGTAACGAGAGTTCAACATAAAAGTTATCACCAACATATTGGTAGCAAATGTAAGTACTTTATGATTGATGGTGACGTATAAGGCAACTGCGGGAAATGAGCCCGGTTTCCTAAACACATTACTCGATGCACAGATAGCTGGGAAAGTATCGTTTGTCCCGCTCTAGTTGCGTCTGTGCGAAAGAGACATATGCTATTGTAATGTTTTTCATATTAAATATGTGTTAGATTAAGAATTTAATGTCCATCAGATTAATCTACGAACTATAAAGTTCAATGGAGTTTCTGGTGACAGTTTCTCGTCCCTAGTTCGCTCACAATTTATTTATTTAATATTTCCACCCGATTCATTTATAAGTAGGACGCGAAGGTGGACAATAGATATGGGCAAGAGGGCTGACAGAAGTTGGATGCGAGGAGCCGAAAACAAATTACAGTGGCGTGAGATTGGAGAGGCCTATGCCCAGCAGTGGACGAGTAAGGGCTGATGAGTATGATTCATTTATTCAACTAATTCAATGTTTTAATATTTTAAGACTTCATATTACGGTTTTCTCTACCAGTCAACGTCACACAATGTCAGAATTACCTGAAGGTAAAAGTCTAATTACAAATAAATTCCAAATTGCATGAATTTTCAGTTTATCGATCACTGTATAACGTTGAATGTATTTCTATAGCGACCGTATTTGACACAGTTTCAGTACAATAGAGGCGTAACGAAAACTGTAAAATAGGAAATCGACTTAAACATAAATAAAACAGGAATTGACTGTTTTATTTATGTTTAAGTTAGTAGTCAAGCAAAAAGGTCTAAATTATTGAGAATCTTATGGACAAATAAGGGTCAATTTACATTGTTGTAAAAGAAAACGGATTCGTCAGCCGCTGATTAAGCTTTAGATTCCTCTAAGCCCACTTTGTATCATCATGTGATAACAATAAATACTTTGTACCTACAATAAATTCGCTTCCATTCTGTTCCGCCGCAATATAAATTAAGCGTAATGATATTGTTGATGTCCACTGCCTAATAATCTCTTTCGTATCTCGGGCCCCGTACCATGACACCTTAAAGTAACTACGTTTACACTGTGTGACAGTGACAGTGTTATACCACTCAACTAGCGCTATCCCTGTCTCACAGCGACTATATTATTACTTTAAGAACCTCATGGTACGGGGCCAGACCTACTAATCAAGTTAGATAAAATAAGTTTATTTATTGTAGAGTTAGGGCTGACACTTTTAAAGATAACTGGCAAATAGAGACGAATTCCCGTGCTATGAGGGTTCCGTACATTTATTAAGGATTTTTTTTATTTGTATATTTTTTTATATTACAACAAAACACACAATATTACCTATGTCATGTTTAGTAGCTAAAAGCACATGTGTTCACATGGAATTCAGACAACGAAATATACTTCATCATCATCAGCCACATCATAACGTCCACTGCTGGACGAGGGCCTCCCCCAATGAGATCCGTCATTTGGGGTGCAATGCCAGTATACTTACTAAATATACTTACTGAAACAGTTTTTTTTCTTTTAAATACATATCAATAAAACACCCAGACACATCCAACAAGTAATTCAAAGCACATCACCTAAGTACCTGTCAGCGGTTGGAATCGAATCCACGTCCCTACGGTATAGAGGTAGACATATAGACCCGTCGATATTCCTCATACCTACGGAAAACTACTCCAGTTTAATTTTTGATACATTAACAGATAACAGACAACGGGCGGAGCTTAATAGATGGGGTGATCGCACATTATCCATTGTTGTTCCCATGAAACCGTGAAAATCGCAATGGATAATGGATTGCGAAAGATCCACCCATTAGATGAAAAATGTATTTTCTTCACAGGAACAATCTTAAAACATTTTTCTTGATTATGTTTGTGTTGTTGCTTTTTATTTTCGTTCATTAAATTTCATTTATATTGTATAGGGGGCGTTGAATGCAATTAATGTATATATATGTATATATACCTACATTGATTGCATTGAACGCCTCCCGCTGTCTGTCCCTATGTATGCTTACATCTTTAAAACTACACAACGGTGTGTGATGCGGTTTTCTTTAATAGATAGAGTGATTCTTGAGGAAGATTTGCATATACAATACATACATATAATAGCAGGGAAATACTGATACTAATGTATATTGGCTAAACAACCTTATATTAACGTTATATAAGTAAGTATTCCTTACATAAATATTTTTAATTTTTACATATCAATCATTGTTTAGATGACATGCTATAAAACACAATTCTAAAATTCACCACGAACTAGGTTACCATGAAACACAAAGTGAGTTCGTAATACACCTCCGCTCTCTCGCAATACCTATTGGCTGGGAGTAGGAGCTCGGTCGATTAGCATATCTATTTGTACATCGCGATCTCTGCTATCCTGGTAATCTAGGGGGATTGGTTCTGTGGCGGCATTGCCCAAATTCTAGCAAGTTCTGTCTGGTTGGATAGCATGAATTTGTCGGAATTGGAATTTGTGGAATTGTTTCCTTGATATTGCATAACAGAATCATTTTAGCATAAATCCAAGATGGTGTACGCATTTATCGGTCTTTGACGACATGTTATTCAAAGGTTTAAGAGATTAACGATTACTTAAGAGATTAGCCGAATCTGACGGGAAATTTCCAGAAATAAAAAAAAATATAATATAAAAATATGGTTGTCTGTAAAGTCGATTTCCGGAGAGTAGTGTGACGTGACAAGGTCAAACATTGCAGTAGTAGTAATACACTCGCTCGCGGAACGGGACATTGACGTCATATTTTTCGTGCATGCAACCCGTAGTATAGAGTTATTAAACGTTTTCACGTCAAAAACATTCTACTTGTTCATTTCCACAATTGATTATTGACCTTCTAACCTGACTTTGTGACTCTAATGGACAAATATTATCAAAAATAAGTTTTCTTGAACTTGAAAAAGAAACGAAAGAGCGAGTCCGAAGAACAACAATCATAAAATAAAGTAGTTGCATCTCTTTCAGTTTCTACTATCTTTGACACATAGATTTTTTTAGAAAACCCAAGTCTTTCGCACTCCGAATATCCTTAAATCGCCTTTACATCATACGAGACATTTATTGGAATTGGAATACGTCAGGTATGAATGTTTTTACGTCCCTGATTCCGGTTTCCAAAAGTGATACAAATAAAAACAACAACAACAACATACAATTATATAAATAACGCAACAAAAACGAAACAGGAAAAATAAAATTGTTGAAAGACAAACAACTGGTCTGAGCGCGTGCCAGGTCTCGCGCTAGTAAAAGAGCTTCAGCATAATTCTACAGTTAACTAACACTGGTGTTCTTCCGGAATGTGCAAGTGTAGGTATTATAAAATATAGCTTAAGGTGGGTACTGACCAACGTTACGAGATGTAATGTAACATGTTAGACGGCGAGCATTCGTGCAGTCAATACGTCGTGTTACACTGATTTTATACCAGCTCGATGCGATTGTTACATTACGCATTGTAACGTTGGTCAGTACTTTACTCGAACCCATCACTTTTTAATGTACCACGGGATTACAACCTCAAATTAATATTTGTCTGTGGGTACTTTGGAAGATTAACTCCACGTCGGGAATGTACTGACCATAGAGGCGTCTTGCTACAAAACAAAAGAATACACGAAACCAAGGTGCATATTATTTGTGGCAGAGCTTTTTCAGCGCGTAGCAAGGAGAAAGCAATAATAAGTATATATGTATTCTCTGTTCACAAAAGAAAACATTTCGCAGGATTACTTACTTATCGACAACAGATATTTTCATACTCGATATAAATCGTGTATTTTCCAGGTCATAAAGACGCAAAATCGTTCTCATCTGTAACGTTTATCACGGTTAAATGCGCCATCAATCACGCACTTGCGACGTGCATACATCTCTGCTTTATATTATCTCTTAGGGCACGTTTTACGTACTTTCCTTCCCTTTATATTTCTAACAATGTTTTACGACATCAGAAAATAACTTTAAAGAAAAATGAACCTTCAACCAGTAAAATATTAAGACTTGTGTCTTGTGTGGTTTTCTCCATGATGCCATTGTCGGACCTGGACCAAATTTAAATGGGACCAAACAGGAAGCGCCCGCTTTCAAACGAAAAAAGAATCATCCTAATCGGTTCACTTAGTGAAATGTATAAAAAAATACCGTGGAAATGAGTACCTCCTCTTTTAAGAAGACATTTAATCGCCTTGTTTGTCAATAAAAAATAAATATGAATACAAGTATGAAGGTACTTACTGGATGGTCCGCTATCTCGAGCGAAAAAGCAGAATAGCACTTAAGCTGTGGATTCGGGTATTTGCGACAGAATAGAAAATATATTTTCAATTGGTCACGAACAGCTGTCGACAGGCAAAAGTACTTTCGTTTGGAATAAAACTTCGTATTGTCTGAGCATCTAATAAAATTTAGATTTTCGGATCGTAGTTAAGTACTTCGAAATGAATCCGTGCATAAATAAATTGAACACTTGCACATTCCATTCGATATCTAAAGAATAGGTACAGGTAAAAAAATATAACATCTTGATTTCAGACAGAGTAAGTTTTTTATCAATTTACCTTGCAAATCGTTTTTCTTTTTGTTGTAAAAATTTGGCCGCAATTTGTAGTGTGGATCACTACAAATTGCGGCTACCAGGAGAGCAGAAAGTTTGCCTCGTGACGGTTTACTTACTTACTTTACTCTTCAAACATCTAGAACTATGCATTGATATAGCTGGGTACTTTTTAGGTCCAGTTATGATAAAATAAAAAATGCATAAATAATAAAATAATTACAATACTTTTAGGGCCTTACTAATAATGGCGGAATTGCTATTTCGAAGATACACAAAGTTCAACTTAACTTGTCAGTTGTATGTCAAATACGGAATAACCAGTTCAAGTAGACCTGTAATAACCGTTGTATAAGTTACAACGCGTTTATTGGTAAGGGGGTTAGTGCATAAGAATGGAATATTTCTCAAAAAAATTTCTACATTTATAAAGTTCAGACTTTACGTCATTCGAAGGAAGTTGGGGGAAAACAAACTTTTGGCACGTCCATGGAAAGTTTTATTTTCTTTTTCAGTTGATAAATAGAGACTGACAAATAGCGGCTTTATTTGATGGAAAACATAACAAAATGCTTTTTTTTTTAACTTCACCGAACTAAATGTGTACAAATAAATAAGTTCGTTCGCATGAAGTGCTGACTGGTTTGTTTTTAGTTGAAGAAAAAATACCTGATTCCATATTATCTGCAACAATATTTGTCAACACGACTTTTTCCTAAAACGACTAAATAGTATCAGTTTTATAAATAAAGTTATGCCGTTGAAAAGTTTAGACTTTTCAAATAGAAGTAAGAAGTTAATAACATATTTTTACCATAGAAAAACGTACTGATATATACAATAATACTATTAAGGTTCATAATGTACAATGGGCCAAGGGTTTGATCCACCATCCTAAGGTCACTCATGACTATCATTGAACAATAAGCTGCATAGTTTAAAAAAAATACACTTCAGGCCTTTTAATCCCGAACCGGGGTAGGCAGAGGCACTTGCTAAGCAAGTGCCCACGCTTCACCAAGCGTATTTTAACCCAACGTGACTGCAGGTGAGCCCATCGCCGTTAAAGGGTTCACACACCTTGTGGTGTGCGGGTTTCATCACGATGTTGTCCTTCACCGTACGAGCGTTGCGTAGCGTTGCGTACATAGTCTCTGAAATAGAGTCCCATTGGTACACGTCCATTAGCCGACTCGAACCCGCGACCTCCTGGTTACAAGTCAAGTATCCGACCAACTGGACCACAGACGCTGTGCATAGTTTTCTTGACGCAAAATAACAACTCTACCCTATTTTTTGTAACCAGGGAAACGGATACACTGTGATTCACAACCGGGGAAAAACAATATCACTTTTTAGGAAATTGTTACTGAAATATAATAATTATGTTAATATCATTTCGTACAAGAATCAAAAACTGTCAAAGCTCACAAGTCATCCAAAGTGGTATATTGTAATAAGATTCTATATCGTCCTACAATGTCCACTAACGCAATATCCCATAGTTTATCTTGTTAAATAGAAGGTACATCTAACAACGTTCAAACTATTTAAACCATCAAAATAGCAAACTTTGTCACAACAGAACCCCAAAAGTTGATGGAGTTGCAAGTCAGAACACAGGAAAACAAATAACCGTAGCCTTCCACAGTGACATATTAAGTGAATTTATATTCTAATGCTTCCAACCGAAAGGGAAATAGTTTCCTCGTCGAATTGAAACAAATGATCGAGCGGTGATTCACCAGGTTGTGCGTTATTCACACTGAAATAAAGGTCACTTTGCCTGCAAAAAGCACCGACGAAAGGAATTTGTTAAAAATTAAGGAATCAGAAAAATCGCTACCTGCTTTAGGATAAAAGTAATTCTAGATGTTGGCTCTATGTATGAACAAACCGCATGCCAAATAAAGTTTAGTCGCACGTGATGCCCGGAAAGACACACAGATTGTTTTTAGTCAGGTCCCAATGTATATTATTATACTTAAATGTTGAGCAACGATTTTTTCATCAAGGACTTCTGGGTTTCTAGTATATTTTTAATGCCTGGGTTTATACTTTCATAGAAATATTTCGTTTAAGTGGTTCTTGACTATAGATTACAGACACCAGATTGTAACATAGCCATGTTCCTAACAAAATCATGTCATAATACAACAGGACAATCAGGAGAACGGTAAAACGTCATCCATACCAGGTGGGTTTACCATTTACTCGAACCAAACGCTTTGCGTCTACTTTAATAGTGCGAGCCGCCAGGATGTGGAATGACTTGCGGAGTCTGTGTTTCCTGCGCAGTAGAGTCTGAAGGTCTAAAGTCGCGGGTGAATAGGTACCTAATGAACAAGTGTGCTCCACCGTAGGCTACATCGCTGCTTAACATCAGGCAGGATGGTAGTCAAACGCTTGTTCATAGTGATTTAGATGAATTTTTAAATATCAGCTTAATATGCGACTAAATCTCTTAAGCCGTGTGGTGACGGCGAATAGAATACATGTGTCACCACCCCAGCCCAACTTTTCCCGTCATGGGGGTCGTAAGAGATGTCCGAGGGAGCTTTCCAGAGGACGGGCAGCAGCGCTCTCTGTGAATTAAACCACAACACCACTGCGATCGCCAACACGCCTGCCAAGCGTGGCGATTACTGGCATTTCACCCCAAATGACGGATCTCATTGGGGGAGGCCCTCGTCCAGCAGTGGACGTTATGTGGCTGATGATGATGCGACTAAAAACATAGTTTCAACTTAATTATAGCTACTAAAGTCTTGTTTATATTGCTTAATTACATGCAAGTTTAACGAGACCACAAACACGTTACACAAAATAGTAAACTAGGTAAATGTATATATAAAATCCCGACAAACCATGCGGGTCGCAACAAACACTATCTACCGGCGCGGCACGAATTCAATTTCATCCGCCATTTTGTTTGCTTTTTTCCTATTTCAGGGTGCAACGCAGAAATTTAATTTTGCGAGGTCACTAGGGTAGAGACCACATCTGCTAAGCTCCATAATAAATGTCAGCGATTATTTACAGCCAAAATTTTCAAATTTCTGACGTTAAATGAATGGGGAATTTACAAACTCCAAAAATTTCTTATCTAGATGTCGCTGGTAGGTGTCCAGGGTGACTTCTGTCAGTTATATTTTAGTACGATTTTTTTATTATTTGGGTAAGTTATTCATTGTTCACATTTGTAACTTGTAAACAAAAAATAAAAAATTGGCTGTCACCTTCAATACAGACTGCTTGAAATTAGTAATTTCGTTGACATTTATCCACCTAGGACAGCTAGCGCCATCTGTCATAACTAAGAGAAACAAGGGCCCGGAAAAATCCCCATTGAGGTCATTATTGTATTTTAAAGATGATTTATTTTAAAGATGCTCTTACTACTTAATATTACACAAAAATACATTACTACCAACGTCTCTGCCCGGTTTCGTAGAAGGGTAGGCAGTAGGCAGAGATAATTTATAGATAACTGGTTCCATCAAGATTTCAATATCTTTTAACGTAAGAAAGCTTGAACTTGTCACATGTTTAATGTACTCCGAGACAATCAAAATAATTCGAGTAAAAACATTTTAAAAGTACCTAAGTGTATTAAAAAAAATATAACCACTAGGAATGCATAAATATTAAAGAGCCATAACAGTTTAACGCGAGTGAAGAGGACAATCTTGCACGAAAACAATGCGCCGCCTAACCCTATCTCTGTCAGTCACTATTATCATTTCTGTTTACTGGGTCTTTCATTACCAACGATTGGCAGGAATTCTGTTCAACATTTTCCCTGTTAATAAAACACAAAAAAAAACTCTTTTCCTTAGCAAAATAAGTAAAGTTATCTTCAGTATGAAACAAAGAAGAAAATTTTACTCTACACAAATGAACGAGAAAATTATCAACGTACCTCATCATCGAACGCGTCAGCGTCGGCCATCTTGAAATTTCAAATTTAGAACTCCAACGTATTCTGTAGCGTCACGACTGAAGTTTGAATGAGCTGCAGTTCATTTCAGTCTGTACCTGAAAAGAAAATGCAAATCTGAATATAAAGTAACACAAAATGCAGTGTGGAATGCTCTTTTGAAACATTGTTCTAAAGCTGGGATGTGCAGCTGCCTGAATTATGCGATGTGAGAATTATTTTTCTGGCTTCTGCATTATATTTTATGACGTATTGCGGTCGACGCCACCTTTGTTATTTTAAGTAGGTATGCTTATACTACATGTATTTCAGTGTACGAACGCTTGGAAACGTGGGCATTTGCCAACAAGTGCCTCTGCAGCTGCTTACCCCGCTTTGGGATTAAAAGGCGTGAAGTGTATATTTTATTAAAAGTGTCAAAATATTTACTTTCAAAATAAGGGTTAGTCATCATTGATAACAAGCCAAGACATCTCATCATTGGAAGCCAATGTGGAAATAAATTGAAGAACAAATTTTCTGCCTACTCCTACGTTTGGACTATTTGATAATATTTTTTATTTTTTTATTTATTTATTGATAATATTATGGAGCTCCACGCATAACGTTTATTCTAGCTAAAAGTTAGGCTTTACAATACGTATCTAAATGTACCACAGAGAAATTATACATTTCTCGGTTTATATAACAGTTAAACCTTTGTTATACATATATATTTTATATATCGTAGATACAAAATCGTAGTTTGGGTGTTGGTTTGACTCTGAAAAAAATGGAAAGAAAAACGTCAACTGAACACAGATGGCGCTTCATACGCTTGACTCATACGAACCAATGATGAACAATGCAATCTGTCAGTTTAACGCGTAGTGACAGTTTCACCAATCATTCTTTTTTTTTTTTTGGTCAAGCGAGACTAGCGCCATTATTTCGTGACTTTTCCTCATTGTCTCAAACAGACAAGTATAATAATTAACGACCTTACCAGTTTTTAGACGTGTGGTGTTGGCGAATAGAATCCATAAGTCACCACCCCAGCCAAACTTTTCCCGTCATGGGGGTCATAAGAGGCGTCCGAGGGAGCTCTCCAGAGGACGGACAGCGATTATAGGCATTTCACCCAAAATGAAAGAAAGAAAGAAAAAAGAAAGAAAAGGAATTTATTTCATAATTATGGCGGTGGTGCCACCAACACACGTAACACAGAGAAGAGAAAAAAAAGAACATACAAAAAAACAAACAAAAAGAGAGAGAAAAAAAACAAAAAACCTGATAATTACAAAAAAAATAAAACATTAACATATTATAGTGACATAGTTGTCAGCAACCACGAACATAATTATAAAAAAGCTACCCTCTCGGCTATGTGCTGCGAAACAAGTTGTTCCGCAAAATCATAGATCATTGGAGGAGACCCTCGTCCATTGCTGGACCTTAATGCCTGTTGATGATGTTTATCAGTCTTTGTCATCCACCACAGCATCAATACGAGTTTCAGCTATGATCCCCCAGCGTATATGGTTTATCAAGGTTTACCCTGAAATTAGTTCCAAAAGCAAACCATTGGCATGTGCTTGAATGAATTCCAGCCTTCATACCTCTTTTCATCGGCAACTGAAACTTTGAAGTAACGACGGGTCATTAAATTCTTATATCGTGACGAGAGAGTTTTACATTGAAAAAGAAACTGCAAAAGCGGCAGGTTTCAATGTCAAAAGATTTGTACTCAAATGTCGCGGTCCGGGCTTTAAGCTCGCCCGTGCTTTTTAATTAAAGCCCGACGTAATCTGGCGCTGCATTATGGAGGGCCCCGTCTCTCGGAGGCTTTAATACATTTAATAGAAAAACGACTGTTTGTCGCATCTAGATACATATAAAATCTGTAAGATTTCTTTAACGTTTATTGAGTACTGCAAATAATTTACCAGTTTGAGGTACAGTCAATGGCTACTGGAGCGAAATATTTCCAACTTTTGATGAGATAGACTGACAGTTTATACCAGTACAAAAGATACACATCAAAAGTGTCTAGGGATCAAGTAGGCACATTTTAGAAGATTGCAATCAAGAATATACTTTGTATCCCTATTTACAAAAACTGAATTCATTCTTAATTTATTCAAAATGTGGTGATAAGTCAGATACAGGCATGGGGAATTAGGTAGGAGACCAATCCAGAAGATTAGATTTGATTTAAATAAATTAGATGTTTTTTAGAGCTAAAAATGTCTAACTTTTAAAAATGTGATAACTTTTCTATCTTAATCGACAAAAATTGTGACAAAAAGAAATGCATTTAACCGTTTTCAAAAACGTAAAACGGACGACGTTTTTAATTCGACGGTATTTTTTGTGGACTGGGTGAACAAGTTTGGATCATTCCATAATTGTTTCACGACGACGTGATGTGTACATTGTACCTTTCTATAATTAAGTCATCATTTTCCTGCCCTTATCCCTAGGTGGGGTCGGCGCAACACACAACTTTCGCCTCTAACCATTCGTACATCCATGTTTCAGTTAGATTTGGCATTTTTTTACGACCGGTCGCCTGCCTTACGTCAACCTTCCTTGGGTATCTTTTATGTTTAAATTCGTAGTTACCTCTAGAAGGGTTGCGGACCGATGCTAAAGAGTTCTCTATAATTAAGTAGTCCAAGATATAATAACAGTTTTATGATTAACATCCGGCCCGGCTTCGCACGACTGCAATGCTGACACTAAGTTTCTCTACTATATTGTGCATTTAATATTCATGTGATGGTGATTTCCTGGTGGAAGGTGGCGTGAAAAATTACTCGAAACCGGAATTGTATGTAATGATGTATGAATGTACATGAAGCGAAAGGGGGTATGCCAGGACCGTGACAAATAGAGATCTGTAGTCTCTGTTTACCACTCTGGAAGAATGTGTGAAGTGTTTGTACGCATGTAGTATACATAATATAAACCTGCCTCAATCTTTTAAAAGAAACATTAAAATCCGTTGCGCTATTTTAGTGAGATAAGAATACATGCTTTTAAATGCTAAAATGGCCTACAGACAGCGGTAAGCGTCTATGTTTATTACTAAAACAAAGCCGCTTACTACTAGCCACTTTTCGCAGTGATGATAAATGGCTAGCCCATTAGCCAATAGGTAATGTGATGAATGCTCAATCGACATTTCAATACTGTATATAGATTGTCTGTGGTGTGGTCCAACGGTCGGATACTTGACCTGTGATCGCGACGTCGCTGGTTCGAGACCGGCTGCAGGACGTGTATCAATCGGACTGATTTTTAGAGCCTATACATGGTGTATACGGCACCGCAACGCTCATGCGCTGAAGGAAAACATCGTAATGAAACTCTCTAACCACAACGTGTGTGAATCCTATAACGGCGATGAGCTCACCTCCTGTCACTTTTCGTTATATATGCTTTTAGCTTAGCAAGTTCCTCTGCCTACCCCGTTTCGGGATGAGAAGGCGTGAAATGTAATACGATAATTATATAATTTCCTCCCTAACATCTTGTGGTATGACTCCTCGTCCAGTTTTAGGTTTAATAAAAGACCATCAGAAAACAGTATCACCAATTAACAATCTCCAAAAAAGCGTTATATCGCCTCTAAAGTATTGAGAAAAACGAAACCAACAACGTTTTCACGTCCTACATTAGAGCCGTACATAATAGAAATCTTGAGTAAATCCCCTAAAAGTTGTGGTGTAATCCAGCGTCATGAAAATTGTATTAAAACTTAGTGCTCCTTTTCAAACAACGCGAGCTTTCGGCATGAACTTTCGTTGCTAAGGTCGACGCTTTTTCATATAGGTCAGACCATTCTTTTTTTTCCTTTTTTAGTTGCTTGACATGACTAAATTCGTGGACGGAGTTGCGCTTGGGGCAACGAAAACTTGAAATAGCATTTTTTCTGTGTCCTTTTATGACTTTCGGGTTTGCAGAATTACAGGGAAGAAAAACTACCGGACATCTACTGTATAAAAACAGATGAGATACACTAAACAGGAATAACAAAAAATTGCAACTTTTGGGAGTACAATCTTTAGTTATATTAAAAGTTTAGACCGGTCCATATTTGTCCACTGCTGGACATAGGCCTCTCCAATTTTTTGTAATCTATAATCTCCGGTTGATACTAGAAAATTTTTAAAAATATTGTAATGCAATTTGTTTCTTTTTAAAAATAAAGGAATGTTTCCTTTCAGTAAAATGAGCTAACTAAAGGATTTAAAGCAGTTCCTCTCCAGGGCCCATAACTTTTTTCCACCCTGTATATAGATTTTACGTTAAATTTCAGACCGCAGTACAATGAAGGTACCGAAATTTTCCCAATTCCACTCTACAAGATGTACAATAGATCGAATATACAGGTCTAGGACACAAACCTACTTTAAAATTAATGCCAAGAGATCGTGCAAACAGAAAAAGTAATCTCCCGCCATCTACCGAGTGCTCCCAGAACTACATGCAAAGTTAATGGTGAAACAAGAGAAATTGCAAAACTTTACCCTCACCCCGTTCGTAAATAAAGTGAACTTCGTGATTACAATGTAGGCTGAAAATGTTCGGAAAGTTGAATTGAACTTAATATTTTCAAGTAAACAAGTGTATCGGTTCCATTGTTTATTATTTTTTTTGGGTTGCTCTACGGTCTCTGCAAAAATAATCAATAATCGTTTGAAATTGTGTCAAAGTTTTTTTCTAAGACTATTAAATCCTCAAGTCTTTTCTATTACTTTGTTGTAAAATAAGTTTATATACTTTTTTCAGTTTTGATCTAGGAATAAAAGGTTCAATACGAAACGCGCAATATTTCGCATTTCTGAAAATGTATGTATACTTTATAGTGTTATATCTTAAAGAAGTACGTAATGGTCATAAAAATTTAAGTCAAATTAGATCTTGGCGAGCTTTAGGAATCTAAATCATAACGAGTGTGAAACAACCGAAATAACTATGGAAATAAGTATATACCACAAATTAAAATTAAAGATTCATATACAATTGTAGATTTGTAAGCATGATAATAATATTATGTTGACGAACCCCACTATTATTCTATAAATGTTTAATAGCACAAAAAATAATCAAACGCAGTACAGAACACATAAACAATTTTCTCTATTTTCTCCTCATTTTGTCTAAAAAAAAACTTGACATTTGCTATAGCAGATAAATTGACGCATTTAACTCATAAATAATGTATAGGCGATGGGCTGGCCCCGGTCACGATAGGTCATATGCACGGTTAGCCTACTCTTGTAAAACGCGGGCGTTTACTCTAAAAACTGCCTCTGCCTATCCCATTAAGATTTACATAGGCGTGTTAATAAATAAATAATAAATAAATATTTTACAACAACACACACATTGCCTTCATCCCATGTTAAGTAAGTAGCCAAAGCACTTGTGTTATAGAAATCAGACAACGAGATATATTTACTTAAATACTTTTTTTTTTCTTTTAAATACATACTTATATAAATAAAACACCCAGACACATCCAAAAAGTACTTAAAAGCTCATCACCTAAATACCTGCCAGCGGTGGGAATCGAACCCACGACCCTACGGAGCAGAGGCAGACATGCTGACCACTACACCAACGG
>SJJU01013878.1:0-12869 GCA_012932125.1 Conopomorpha cramerella
AGCTGACTGAATGACTGACTGACATATCAACGCACAGCCCAAACGGCTTAACGTAGGGACTTGAAATTTGGAACGGACGTAGCTTAGGTACCATAGGGGTGCACTAAGGAAGGAATTCCCGAAATTACCAGGGGAACGGGAATTAACGGGATAAAACGTTTGTATGAAAAATCTAAACCGCTCAAGGTAGACGCTTGAATTTTGGGATGCAGGTACCTTAGTACACTTAAAGCTTAGGTGCAACAGGCTATTGGAAAATTCCCATGGGAACGGGAGTTATCGGGAAAAAACTTTTGTATGAAAAAACCGCGTAGGACAGATGATTGAAATTTGTTACGCAGGTACCTTAATGAACGTATAGCTTACTTACAACGTAATATTGCAAAATTCCCACGCGAATGGGAGTTAGTGGAAATCTTTTATATGAGAAATCGCGTAAATTTGAAGTTTGAAATCTAACATTCACATATCTTAGGTAATATAAAGTTTAGTTATGGCTGTATTTTGAAAAATTCCTACCGGCACGGGAGTTGACGGGATAAAACTTTTGTTTGAAAAATCTAAACCGCTCAACCCGTAGACGCTTGAAATTTGGGATGCAGGTACCTTAGTATACTTAAAGCTTAGGTACAACAGGCTATTGGAAATTCCTATGGGAACGGGAGTTAGCGGGAGAAAACTTTTGTATGAAAAAAAAATAACATACATATTAACATACATTACATTAACATACATATCTTACTGAATGCAAAGTTAGGCCATGACTCAATTTTCCAAAATTCCTATGAGAACGGGAATAGCGGGAAAACTTTTGTATAAAAAAACAAATACCGCGAGTATGAGGCTTGATTTTTTTTAGTATGGGTTTCTTAGGAAATTTACAGCTTCATGGAAATCGGACACATCTTATCATGAAAAAATACTGCACAAGCGCTAGAGACAGAAACATTTTTGAATGAAACGTATTTTAAAAAAAAAACTTTTTAAATTTATTTATTAAAACATAAATTAGTATTTCTTGCTCTCTGGCAAGAGAGTCAGAGGCCGTCCCGTTCAGTCATGGCGCCGAACCGTCGAGAGTGAACTGCGTGCCGCAGGAGTGAGCTGGAGCGAGGCCAAGAACGTTGCTGAGGGCAGGAAGGCGTGGCGTGATCTTGTCAAGGCCCTCTGCACCTCTGGGGTGCCATAGGAACACAACAACAACAACAGATTAGTATTTACAATCAACACACACCCAGTAAAATACTGAAATGCGTCAATCGTATTGTGATGTCTTTGTGCGTGGATTGTTATTATGTACATACCTCTCTAAAAAAAAAAAAATATTTAAAGGGAGAAAACTGATTGATTTCTAACGCATAGCCCAAACCGGCCAAACGTTGCCAAGGCATTACCCTTAATTTGGCAGAGAAAAAAATATCTATTTTTTATTTTTTTTTACTCCTTTCAGGTTAAAATGGATATAAGGGACTACTAAAAATACTAAAAAAAATATTTGATTTATTTAAATTAGAAATAATGATAGTATAATATACTATACATTTATCAGTGTATAGATAATTACCTGTACATGTGATTGTATAAAATACTATACAAATCTGTTTTAACGTATGAAATTCAGTTAAACTCATACTAGTTTTAATGAACTTTTCATTAAGAAAAATACAAAATTAACAAATACAATTTTACCTTATCAAATCAGTAATGATATCACATAGATTTATTCATATACACCTTTTAAACACTGCAGTCGAAAACAAACATAAAATATAAAATGTTACTAATAATATATATTAGTAACATTAATAATTAATTATTAGTCATGGGTCTTATTGTTATCATGGTAAGCATAGAAACAGTTGCGTGTATTATATAGGTATGAAGCACAACCTTTGTTTCGTTTGTCCTTTTTTACAATAGCCACATCTTCCATATTGAGGAGGTTAGAATCAAAACGTATTAATTTGCTTTTCTTCCCCTAAGGGTTTTTGTACATTTTCAAATATATAACTACACTACCATGTAGTACTTTTTTAAATTGTTTTTGAGAAATAATAGAGTTCATGTATATGTACAAGAGAATGGATCATTTATGTTTTTCTTCTGAAAGGGCCTAAGAGTAGTATAAGTTTTTCTCTTTTTTCATCTAATTTGGTTACACCTATATTAATATGTTTTGATCCTAACCTCCTCATTTAGTACCAGCTTGAAATTGATCAACACCATCAAAACGTATGTCATGTTACGTGGCCTTCTTGCTTGTGCGATTTCCCTGACTGATCGATGAGTCACTTGAACTGAATATAGATTCATATTTTGTATGATATTGTTTAGTAAACCTTCCGAGAAGATATTGAAGATCTCCTTTACTTTCCGTAGGCGTATCTTGAAACTTGTCTTCGCTGATATCAGCTCTATGTGAAAACTGTCGTAAATGAAAAACGTCAGGGCTTACCTGACGATTTGAAAAGATTCCAGTTTCTTCCCGGTTCTTCTGGCCAAAATTAATTAATTCGAACCGGGGACGTTTACCTACTTTTGTTTTTAAAATCACAAATGACTTTCATCAAGCTTAGTGTTATACTGTATATTATCTACTTATGTAATATCACTTATAACGATGAATAAATAACTCATTTCATTTCATTGTACTTGTAAACTGGTGGTAAGTATTTTGCTTTAGAAATACGTTTTTGTTTTTTTTAATTTATTAGTATTAGTACCATTATTTTGTTCAGTTCTTTTTCTAGATTGTATAGACTTGTCTTCCAGTACCTTCTTTCGTTTCTTCAATTACAGTAAATTCTGGTGGTCTCTTCTTATTTTGTAAGTATGTTGGAGTGGGTAAATGGCAGGGGTGGAAATTCACAATTCCAGGAAGTACACGGAGGAAGTGCATAGCTCTAAATATTTTTGTCCATGGGTATGAGGGATGGCGAAGTAATACCATTCTTTGACGGACTATTCTGATAAATAATAAATAAATATTTTAATACTTCATTTTGTTCAGAAGTGAACGATGGTGTGGTCGATGAATAGTCATCATCCGTACAATCCTGATTATCGTCATTGTCATAATTGTTTCGAAAAAGTTGTCGTTCTTCTAATCCCTCGTTAGACGACACATCGCTGACATCAGATTTTGCGTCTGTTGGTGTCACCAACGCTAATATGCACTGAGTTCTGAATAAAATTTTGTGCTAGAAGAAGAAAGAAAGAAAGAACGGCATCGCTCCAATACATTTAGTGCCTAGGTAGGTATACGTTAAAAACGTCAAGCAAGCAATATTTTAGTTAGCTTTTTAAAGAAAACATTCTATAGAAGAGGTAGTAGAGATAGTAAACTATAAAACCTGGTATATTAAAAAATATATACGTATGCCATACTAATAATCCCAACCGACCAAAGATAAATGTATAATATGCTATACAAAAGATGCACAGCCTTTGCCACCAAACAACAAGAAATGTATATTGTACTATACATAAGCTTCATAGCCTTCATTACCGAACATTAGGAAATGTATATTATATTATACATTTGTTTCATAGCCCCGATCACCGCGCCTTAGGAGATGTATAGCTCGCTATACATTCATTTCCGTTAGATTTTTTGCAACCAAAAAGCGATTAAATGTAATGAATTTATAATAAAACGAAAGGTTAAAGTTTAAATTTACGGCCCGTAAAACTGTATTGTCAGAAAACCCTTCCATTAAAAAAAAAAACGATTCGTACCTCAGCACTTTTTCGACGTTCCATTTTCGAGCAACAGCTGCTCTTGTCTAACGACATTGACAGTACTGATGAGTGATAATTTATTTTTAATTTAACTTAACTTAATACTTAAGACTGCCGGCTTCGATTAAGCATTGATTTTGTCCGTAAATATTAATAAATAAAACGTACAGATTTTTTTGAAGTAAACGTATAGCCGACTATACGCTGCCAAATTAAGGGTTAAAATTTGAAAAGGACGTAGTTTATTGTACGGTTGAAATTTGGATTGCAGATACCTTAGTTAACGTAAAGGTTAGTTTCAACACGATATTGGAAAATTCCCACGGGAACGGTAGTTGCGGCAGAAAACTTCTGAATGAAAAAAATAAACCACGTAAGATAAATTATTGAAATTAGCCATGCAGGTACCTTCATGAACGGAAAACTTTCTTGCAACGCGATAATGCAAAATTCAGTCATATCTAGATTTTCCAAAATTCCAATGGTAACAGGAATAGTGGGTATGCATTGGTATAGACATAAAAAATACCGCGATATATATAATTTTTTTAATATATTTTGGCTTATAAATGTACAGCTTCATGGGAATTCGACACACATGGATACAAAATACTGAAATAAGTGAATTACATTTTCATGAATTACAGAGCCAGATTCAGAGTAATTGTTATGTAGTTTTCATTGTATTTTCTCCGAGAAAAAACGTATTTTTTTAAGGAAACTTTCATTATTCGACATCTTCGACACACATGGATACAAAATACTGAAATACGTGAATTCTATTTAAAATTGCGCTGTCTTTGCGCATGATTTGTTTGCCTACTTATGTCCTGAACGTGAAGCAACAGAGACGTACATTTTCTATATTCATAATCATTCATCACTGACTCATCATCACCCAGTCCAAACAATTGAGAACCTAGAAGGCTGAAATTTTTCAAAGGGCTCTTATATGAGGTGGCGCGGGGCGTGCTCCCGCGTAAGTTCGCCATCCAGTCTGGTCATTCTTGCAACCCTCCAGAACGACCAGAAGCGTTGTTTATAAGGAACATTTATGTTTTCTAAATACATTTAATTTTCTGTGTAGCTCTTATTCCGACGGCACCAGCAACCAAGCCATCCATGCTACTCTTTTTAGGATTCCGTACCCAAAGGGTAAAAACGGGACCCTATTATTGAATCTTCGCTGTATATCAGTCCGTCTGTAACAAGGCTTTATCTCATCAACACTAATAGGTAGGCAGTTGAAATTGTGATAGGTGATGTTTTTCTGTCTCCGCTATAACAACAAATCCTCAAAATAAAATTATGATAGATAAGGGGGCTTCCATACAAAAATTATAATTTTATGCACGTTTTAACAGATGAGGCTGTATCTTATGAGCCGTGAAAGTTCCGTCCAGTAGCCGTACTCGAACCCGGGACCTCACGATTGCAAGTCAAGTATCCGATACCAACTGGACCACAGTAGGTCGTCAAAATAAATTAAAATTAAAAATGTTAATTTAATAAAATAAGCTTTTTTTCAACTTTTCTACAACATAGACAAAGATCTCTCTTTATAAAAGTCTCGCAACGCGGACGAAGTCGCGGGCAAAAGCTAGTGCACATATAAAAACCTTCCTCTTAAATCATTCTCTAACTATTAGAGACAGCCGCATCAATATCCATTGCGTAGTCTTAAATATCTAAGCGTACATAGGGACAGACAGCGAGATGCGACTTTATTTTATACGATGTAGTGATTGATTACCAGTGTTTCTCTGTTATTATAAGCATGTTTTGTCTCTCGTATAAACGTTCCTCAAGAAAACCGCAACAAAATACCTAGCGCAGTTTTAAAGATCTGAGCATACCTACTGTTGGTGACTGGCTGATAAAGCAACCTTTTTAGTTTTATACCTCATTTATATTTTTTGATATATCTTATGGTATTTTTTCTTCTGTCAAAATCAGTTGTTATTGTGTCTCGGCATTGGCCACATTTTCCATAAGTTACTAAAATATAATTAATTCTCATTCCATTCAAGCCGTGATTCTATCATCACAGTAACCTTGCTACCACCTACTAGGTAGGTCAGTTATCGCTACATATTACATCACATACAGTCCACCACATTCCACTAGCTATAATTTGGTGCATTCGATCCATCTAATTCAACCTCCCATATCAAAAATCATTCCATGGTGGTGGAAACACGTAACGCTCGATCTAAAGTGGCCATTGACCAAGCCGAGGGTGAGCGAACGCAGCGCGAGCAGAATGAACGCAACTCGCGCGGCGTCCGGCCGCCTTCGACCGCAACTAACTACGACTCCTCGGCATTACCGGCATGCTCGAGCACACGACCAGTGGGCACAATTTCCAACCCAAATGGACCTCAAGTGCTACCGGAAAGTTGCCCAAGTGCTCACTCCGGCTCGCAGAATGCCAACGCGCCGTCACAGATTTCTTCTAGCAGGGTCCGGGGTAAAGTTAATTGTAGCTTTTGATGGTGGGCAGGTCCATTTTCCTTTTGTGTAGGACGCATTGGCAGAGTGGGAGGCTCACTACCAGTCCGATGAGCCGGAACACACAGATATCCAACGTTGTTGTGATTTGTCCTCAAAGAAGGTCCTGGTAAGTCTTGTACAGACCAATGTTGGACTTCACCTTGCAAGCTTAAAAGCGGTATCGAGACCTGAAGCTGGGGCTTGGCTTCATGCTCTTCCTTCACCACAGCTTGGAACATTCTTGGACAATGACTCCTTGAGAGGGACTGTCGGCTTGAGACTTAAATAAAATATATTTTTTTTTAATTCGTGTCGTGCTTTTTCATTTCATAAGATTCAACTTTTGAAGTCGTGAAGAAGTGAAGAAAAAATTGTGTACGATCGATCCGAAATCCAAACGAATATGTCCGACAGAATCGCACATGAAACAGCCGTTACGTCAGTGTGAGCAAATAATTCCCGAAATTGACCTCGGTACCTTTGGATTGTTAATCGACTTACCTTAGGAGGTCATTTAATTACTCAAATTAGGATTACAAGGTTTGTGAATTAGTTCGCTAGTGCCTCAGTCCCTGACCTGATTGTTAGGTTGTCTGAGTTACCCGAATGCCTAATGAGGATGAATGGACATGATTTGAAAGAATAGCGTAGGTAACATCCTCAAGGAGAACATTTTGTAAAGAAAATGTGTTAGAAATTTGTGTAATGTACGGAACGTTATAGACATACACACATGAGCAAAAAATCCGGGTCATACATAAAACTTCAATAAATTATTAAATTCTTAAAGCAATAATGTTGTATACAAGACAACAATACTTTATGACTTTCATTTTTGCATCTTGCTCTCCTTCTGCGTACATACATACGTGTAACCCGGTTTTTTTGCTGACCAGCGTACTTATAACCTAATAGCTGTGCCCGCGACTCCGTCCGTGTGAAACAGTATATTTGGGTAGGAGTTTTAATTAATAAGGCATCTTTTTACAAAAAATGTTTAAAGTATCGTATTAGTATGTAAATTGATAAATGTGTATGAATGCGTAGTTTCACATTTTGAAAATATTCCGTATTTATTTTGTCTCATTTGGTTCGGAAGGAAAGGTATATAGAGCGTGGGTGAAAGTTGATTAACGAAAAAGATTTTCATTGGAGATTTGAGGGGCTGTGCTAGTAGACATTATCCTAGAAGGATATACAACTACCAAATGGGAATGTCATGTTGGAAGGTGATGTGAAAATTCCCTACGTAACCTATACGAAGCTTGCAAGATGTACAGACCTTCGGAAACGTTGACTATCTCATTCTCTCTCGCTTAATCGTTGGGGCTTATGATGACAAATTGAAAGACAATAGACAACATTTAATATTTTTTTGTACATTCGGCAATACGTTTTTCGCGGAATATTCAAGAAAAGTGAAAATAGGGGACCCTAATTTTTTTATTTAAATTTTAATAGTACTATTAATGTTATGTAAATTATGTGGTTGCCCGTAATTATTGCTCGTTTACTCATGTCCTATCCGAAGCGTAAATGCTGTACAGAATCTTTGAAGACGTTGACGATCGCATGTCACCCTCACTAGAAATTTGGGGCTTGTGAAGACAATTCAGGTCAAGTGACGTGTCGACCGTCTTATAATGAAATTTGCACCCTGGATATACCCTTCCTCGCCTTTCTCAAGTATATCTGTCTACAGTATATTACTAAAACATATTTCTTAGTAAGTAATACCTAAGTATAATTTTAAAGAATTATATATTAAATTTCTAATTTTTTTTAAAACGGACTTCAGACAGTACCCACTAATCGCCCCTCCCTACGATTTTTTAAAGTTCCGGTCAATTTACTGGGTGTGCCACCATCAAACCCTGATTTGCTTATCATGGGACCTTTGAGTTATCTCCTTTTCAACAAAAATCGGTTCTTAAATGACTAACTTATCGACGTACAAACACAAAATACAGTCGAATTGAGAAAGTCTCTTAATTTAATTTGTTATCCACAACTACTTCAGAACATAAAACACTCTTGGCATTTTAGAAACGTCTTTTTTAAAACAAAATATCAGCATCACCCCATATTTGTTCACTGCTGGACATAGTCCTCTCCATTTGCATTTGATCACAGTGGCATCTGTGATCTGTTTGCGCATATCATCAGTCTACCTTGCCTGGGGGCATCCTACATTCCGTTTGCAGGGAAGCGGTCTCCACTCGAGAACTCGTTTGCCCCAAAGGCCATCGGTTCTACGGCTATGGCCATTTCAACTTGTTAAATCGATGAGCTATGTCGATGTCTTTGGTTCTCTGTCGGATCAATTCATTTCTGATTCGATCCTTCAGAGAAATGCCGAGAATACTCCTTTCCATAGCACGCTGTGCGACTTTAAGCTTGTTGGCCAGCCGTGCCATCAGTGTCCACGTCTCAGCTCCGTATGTCATAACAAGACACACTGATAGAAGTATTTTGTCTTCAGGCACTGTTGGATCGCTGATGTTAAGACGTAACTTCCCAAACGCTGCCAAACCCAGCTGAATTCTTCTGTTTACCTCATCCTCGAAGTTGTTTCTACCCAACTACAATGTCTGTCCAAGGAACACATATTTCTGAACAACTTCGACAGCGGTACCGTGTACTGAAATCGGTTCCGGTAGAACATTTTAATTGAACATGATCTTGGTTTTATCCAAGTTCATCCGTAGGCCGATCGTAAATAATCAGCTAGGTTATTCAACATCCGTTGAAGGTCCTGCAGTGACGATATCCTCTGCAAATCGCAAGTGAGAGATGTGTTCGCCATTGATGTTGATGCCACGTCCTTTCCAATGCAGCGTTTTGAACATATCTCCATCATATTTATTGCACTTGTGAACAATTTCGGGGAAATAACATCCTCTGGACTCAATCCTCGATTAAATGGTATGGGATTATCTACTGATTTTGTACTTGGATGGCCGTGGTAGCAACCAACCAAGTGATAAGATGCCTCTACGAGGTATTTATCGCCAGTCAACTTGGTAACGCCGCAGAGACTCTAGAACGTTCCAGATCTCAAGCGTCGTCAAAGGCCTCCTCATAGTCCACGAATGCTAGACACAGGGGCAGATTATATTTTTCAGTTTTCTCTATGATCTGCCGCACTGTGTGTATATGGTCTATGGTGCCATTACTGCTTCGAAATCCAGCCTGCTCCGGAGGTTGAAATTCGTCGAGTCTTCGCGCAAGACGGTTTGTGATCACTCTTGAAAACAGCTTGTAGACGTAGCTTAGAAGGGAAATGGGTCGATAGTTCTTGAACAGGGTCTTATCTCCCTTTTTGAAGAACAGGACGACCACACTTCTACTCCACGCCTCCGGAGTTCTCCCTTCGAACAGAACAGCGTTAAAAAGCGTTTCGAGCTCCCTCAATATAGGTTTACCGTCAGCCTTCAACAGTTTTGTTGTAACGTCATGCTCTCCTGGAGCTATTCCATTTTTAAGCAGTCTTAGAGCGATCCCAATTTCGCCAGCACTGACTTCTGGCGGGTCTTCGGTGAAGTGGCGTGTTAATGTGGCTCTTGAGTCCCCATTTTCGGAATCAGGATGAGGTACATGCGATTAGTATAACCGGCCATAGAAGTCTTCAAATTCCTAAATGGGCTTTGCCAGGTCCACTTCCTTTGGGGCTTTTTCTTAAACCATGAGTTCATCAAAAATAGCCCCTCTCCTTCGAGGAAGTTTACTAGCATTTGTCCCCTATGATTCCTTTTTGCAAATCAATGTGATCCTACTGCCGATTCGCTGCAATTCTATACTCCCTCTTTTGCGTTAAACCAAAACAAATCTATAGATATAAAAGAAAAAATAAAGTATATGTATAAGAAAGTAGTGTTAGTTACACTGTTTTTAACTCAAGAACGGCTGGACCAATTTGTTTCCCACCAAATTTCGGTGGGGAGGTTGCTTAGAACCAGAAGACTGACATAGGATAATATTTATCCCCATCCTCGGGGACGTGGTACTATACAGAGGGACACACTCTGTTTTTATGAAAAGTTTGTATGAAATACTAACTACGCGGATGAAATCACTTGTTAAAAATAAATAACTTAAAATTCGTTCGATCGATCATGTGTGTCTCTTAGTCTGAAATACTCTTCTAAGCCGAAGTCGATTGTTTCTGTAGACCCTATTGAGTCAATTTCATCAGATCGCTTAGGGTATTAATATTGAAATATTCTTTCTTATCTAACGTAAATATTATAAAAAGAACCCCTGGGCAAAATTTCAACCCTCTAGGGTCAAGGGTTTGGGCTGGGCGTGGACGAGTCAGTCATGACGAAATCAGTCAGGACTTTGAGTTTTATACATATAAAATCTGTCAAAAAATCTTTATTTCAACAAACTTTCTTGATTTACCTTTGATCTACAACAAAACGAATACCGAAAAAGCAAAAGAGGAGTAGGTGCCTGTTATTTTCTTTAAAAAAAAAACAATCTTCTGCGTTTATGAAGACGGGATTCGCGATTGATCATACCGTCTTTTGAAATTATGGATACAAACACTCCGTGGTATCTTAGTCTAAGCTCAGCGGGTTTACTTGAGACTCACCCTCGGGGCGTGAGATTTGTAAAGGCGTTCGGGCAACAAAAAAATAAAAGATCGGAATTCCAAAAAAAAATCAATCTTTCAACGAACGCTTTAAATAATAAACTATGTTTTTTGTAAGCGACTACAAAAAAATAGAAATAGAGGAAGGCTCGTCTATTGTTTCAACAATAGCAGGGTTGGAGCGAAATAAAATAGTTCCCGTGGACCAACAGGCCCGAGACGGATACTCCGTATATTAAACCATTTAGGCTACCAGAAGCCTTGGGGTTACCCCTAAAAGACTGGCTCTGCGGGCACGGACGCAAAGATGGCAGCCCTGTCGTCGTGATCGGGGTGCTGTGGGCTAATCTCCTGCACACCCTTAAATAAGAAATGATTATGAAACCTTTACGATATGGCAAAACCCATAAACCTTTAACGACAAACTTTGGCACGAAACAACGGACACGGTTTGGATGTTGGAATGTCAGAAGCATGACTCAACCGAAGGTTGCATGGCCAAAAATAGAATATAAATAAATAAATAAAAATGAAATAAAATACGAAATACAGGACTAAAATTGAGGAGATGTCGATAACTGTGGAGAAGTCAAACCAATGTTTTTGTAATTCTAATAAATGAAATCTATATTTCAATTTTTAAATGTCTCTTTTGAGTTGGCTTTTTTAAGAGGTGGGGGAATGATATTTCAACATTTTGAGGCCTGAAATCGGGAGCTACCTCGAAAGGCGGCGGTCTAGCTCCGCGTCGCATATTGCGCTACACCATTTTATTGAAGAGGTAGATCGGCTTCTTGTCTTTGATAATACCAAAGAGAAGAGTTGCGAGGAACAATTTTTGCCGATTCTTAATTTATAGCACGTTACCATTATTAAAAAACGTCGAAACGTGCGTGCGGCGCGGAATGTTATAACAAAAACGGGCGCAGGCATTTTGGATCCGGTATTGCTGGCTTCTATTCAATATCATTTTTAGAATTCTAAAATTTATTGTAGTTTAATATGACGATCCAGTATTTCTCACGAGTGTAAACACATTTCAAGCATTTTATTCCCGAGCCCAGGTAGGCATACTTTTTGAGCTCCTGATTTATTATTGGGATAAGCTCGTTGATATAAATCTAACCACTGTACCAACGTAGTTGTTTGAACCCGGAAATTTTCAGGAATGGCTTCTGACATGATGGAAATTGACAAATTTCCGCCCACTTTTCACAGCTTTATGTATTTTTTTCCTTTTTAACAAGCGCGTTTAAAAAATACAAAAATGTTTTTAATACTAAAGAGGGGTTCTTTAGTATTAAAAACATTTTTGTATTTTTTTTTGCTATCGTCAATAAAAGATGTGAATATGTCTAAATATATATTTTCCTTAATTATACAGTATTTTTGGTTGTCAATAACATAAAAATAAATTTTATTTGCGGTACACAGGTCGTACAAATAGTATTAATCTATACTAATACTAGCTGTCCCGGCAAACATTTGTTTTGCCATAATAAGTTGCCTTTGTACCCCGTGTATTGGGAGAAATACAACTGGCAGGTGGATAAAAAATAGATAGTAGCCGATTCTCAGACCTGCTGAATACGCATATAAAATTTGGTGAAAATCGGTAAAGCCGTTTCGGAGGAGTATGGCAACGAAAACTGTGACACGAGAATTTTATATATTAGATTATAAAGCTGAAGAGTTTGCTTGTTTGTTTGTTTGACTACTGGTTCGAATTAAACAAATCTTATTGTGTTGAATAGACCATTTATCGAGGAAGGCTTTATAACATCACGCTGCAACTATTAGGAGCGAAGAAATAATGGAAAATGTGACAAAAACGGGGAAAATTTTTCATCCTTGGGGGCTTCCGTAGCGTTCGCTGCGAAAACGGTTCAAGATAGCAAAGATATATGTATGAAAGAATTCATCCTCTTGAAAGGATAAAAAAAATGTCCGCGGCAGTATATGTCTATCTTTTAAGATTAACTTACTAGAACCGTTTTATGGTAATAAAATTTGGTCGAAATTAATGCATTATTTGTTC
>SJJU01013881.1:0-14728 GCA_012932125.1 Conopomorpha cramerella
GCCCCTGTGTCTAGAATTCGTGGACTATGAGAAGGCCTTTGACTCGGTTGAGATCTGGTCCGTTCTGGAGTCTCTGCAGCGTTGCCAAGTTGACTGGCGATACATCCAAGTGATAAGATGCCTCTACGAGGCTGCCACCATGTTCGTCCAAGTACAAAATCAGCAGACACGTCCCATACCATTGCATCGAGGAGTGAGACAAGGGGATGTTATTTCCCCGAAAATGTTCACAAATGCAATGGAGGATATGTTCAAGACGCTGCATTGGAAAGGACGTGGCATCAACATCAATGGCGAACACATCTCTCACTTGCGATTTGCAGACGGCATCGTCATCATGGCAGAAACGCTGCAGGACCTTCAACTGATGTTGAATGACCTAGCTGATTCTTCTCTACGTATCGGCCTACGGATGAACTTGGATAAAACCAAGGTCATGTTCAATGAACATGTTCTACGGGAACCGATTTCAGTACAAGGCACCGTTCTCGAAGTTGTTAAAAAATACGTATACCTTGGGCAGACATTGCAGTTGGGTAGAAACAACTTCGAGGACGAGGTAAACAGAAGAATTCAGCTGGGTTGGGCAGCTTTTGGGAAGTTACGTCGAGTCTTAACATCAGCGATCCCACAGTGCCTGAAGACAAAGGTCTTCAATCAGTGTGTCCTACCTGTAATGACATACGGAGCTGAGACGTGGACACTGACGGCACGGCTGCCCACAAGCTCAAAGTCGCACAGCGTGCTATGGAAAGGGCTATGCTCGGCGTTTCTCTGAAGGATCGAATCAGAAATGAAGTGATCCGACAGAGAACCAAAGTCATCGACATAGCTCATCGTTTTCGCAAGCTGAAGTGGCAGTGGGCCGGCCATATTTGCCGTAGAACCGATGACCGTTGGGGAAACGAGTTCTCGAGTGGAGACCGCGTCTCGGCAAACGGAGTGTAGGACGCCCTCAGGCAAGGTGGACTGATGATATACGCAAGATGGCTGGCAGAAGCTGGGAGCGAGAAGCCGAAAACAGATCACAGTGGCGTGCAATTGGAGAGGCCTATGTCCAGCAGTGGACAAGTATGGGCTGATGATGATGATGATGATGATGATGATTAGAAAACCATTTTTAAGCAAAAGTCTACTTTTAAAAAATCTCTTACTTTAGACCCTCTGGAGTGAGGCCTATTTCAGTAAAAATACGAACTCCTCAGCTGATTATGTATGAAGAGGTCGACTTTTTTTGTCCAGTGGCATTGACATCTACTGAAATAGACTCAGTAGGGCTTACAGATACTGTAGACTTCGGATTAAATCTTATTTTCGATTCACCCTGTATTTAAGTGACAGAATATTCACGGCTTCGTTTAGTCAAGATTAGAGATAGATTTTAGCAGATTGCGAGCAGCGAGCTATTGTCGGTGGCGGCTGCGAGCACTCGGGGCAGCGAACTGCAGTTATATTCGTCCCCGAATAGTTGTCGTGGTCTCTTGTAGGGTGACCATTTTCCTAGGTTTGCAGAAAGATACAACTACTACATTTCGTCTCTATTTTTTTTTTGGTTTGTTACGTATACGGTACCTCAAAACTTTTGACTAGGTGAACTGAGAGCTGGTGCTTCTCGTTTTCCCTAATTTAATTTAGTTTAGTTTATTTTGGTTTGATTCCGTTCCGACAGTAGGATCCATGAGAAAAGCACAAATCCGTAAATTTTTTACTGGTTGAAGTCAGTTCTTTTCTTTAAAGTGAGGTATATTCCTTGCAAGCAGAATTACGAAAGTATTCAGTACAAGCTGACCGCTTGGTTATGTTATCTTTTCATTCTGTCAACACTTAACAAATAAAAATTTGTCCACGCTCTATTTAACAATATTGGAAAATTTGTGTTGTATGGAGGGTATTCGCGTATTAAGATGTAGGTCTCACCGTTGGAGACCAACGTGAAGACCTTTTCACTGTCATAAAACGTTTGATTAGTTTTTCTCTCTAGGTCTTTGTTCGTAATACTTATTTTAATTGGTACAAACTTCGAAGGTACTGGAATCTAGAGAATCTATCGAGATCTAGAGATATAGAGACCCTCAGACACCAGACACATTTTCTCGTAGTTGCAGCTGGTCTTGTTACAAAAATATGATTAAACAATGTTATAATCTGTCTTTGTGACGTAAAAAACATTCATTTATCTTTTAGTGGATATGTGGCAACATTTACTACAGTTCAGTGTGGTAATATTCTATGATTAATGTTCCTGTTTAGATAACAATATTACAATTACTTACGATCGTAACCTTCATCCACCAATCATTGTCTGTAGTTTCACATATATCCTCAACGTACCTGAAATTAAATAAAAAACAAAATAAGTTTGTGTTTCACAGAATTTAAATAATCATCGACCCGCTCGTTAGATTAGCAGTCTTTTCGCTAATCCCCAAAAAGTACGCAATCTATTGTCACCCTACACATCAAGGGCGTTGACAGACATTGCTGAAGACGCGAGAAGAGAGGAGCATCGTAAGACTATTCAATATTCTACATAAAATTATGAACAAATTTAACCTGGCCTTTCTGTTATAAGAATTATTGAAGATAAGGAGATCACATTTACTTTGTGAGATATTCGATTATGCTAATAAGTAAAGTAAATGTAACAAACATAAACACTGTGATAATAGGCGAGTTTAAAGCACTCGCGTCACTTGTGTGTACTTATTTGCATCGATACATAAATATTATTATGCGTTTCACACCAGAAGCTATTAATAATCAATACAAAGAGTTTTATTAACTACTGTTTACTTCAGTCACCTACGCTGGTAAAAATAATCAGAAAAGAATAGCTCAGCATGCTTTGTCCGACATTTTATGTTAAAATTGTGATAATTATCATTCGGCGTCATTGTTTTCATTTTTTTCTTTTCATTGTAGTACCTATTCTAAACATAATTATTTATTATTCAATTTACTATTCGCCGAAAACAGATCACAGTGACGTGCAATTGGAGAGGCCTATGTCCAGCAGTGGACAAGTATGGGTTGATGATGATGATGGTAGTACCTATTCTTATAGATGAAAAGTTTCGGCGTAACCTTGCCACGACGGGGACAACGTGCAGTAAAGCCCGGACTCGTAGTCTCACAACATAATGGACAAGATTAATATACTCTTTATTGCACTCATTTACAAATGTAAACATTGACAATGGAAAGATTGCTAACGGCGACCTTATCGCTCAAAGCAATATCTTTCAGGGAATCTAATTTAAAGATTAGGATTTAAAGATGAAATTAAATGATAAAACTTGCTGATAAGTAGCTAGCCCATTGCTCAATAATCCCTTTATCATCCCAAATTCATCTCTTTGATTTCTGGATATCTGCCTCTAGGACGACGGACGCGGTCTAGGACTGCATTCAACTATGTTCTAAAATCAGCAGCATAGTTAAATAAGTTATTTAGCCCACAAACAACCCAACAGCTAGTGAAACTTGTTCTCCAGTTTCCTATTTCTGGAAATGCTCTAGAAATATTTGGATCCGCATGTTGAGTTCACTTGACTCGATCTCGCTTCGAATATCAAGTTAGTGTAAAAGTTTTACTTCGCAAAGGGTATTTGTTATTTGTTACTTTAAACGAGTATACAGGGTGGAAAAAAGTTATGGGCCCTAGAGGGGAACTTTTAAAAAGAAACAAAACTGCATTAAAACATTTTAAAAATTTTGCTACTATCAACCGGGAATCTAACCGACTAAAAATTAAAAATTAACTTTCGCCTGTTTTTATTTCACTCTTTTTTTTCAATTAGTAAATAAACGTTTCTTAGACAAAGTTTATCCCAAACAATAAGACTACCGATTCGTAGCGAGGGTTAATTTTTAATTTTTAGTTCGTTCGATTCCCGGCTGATACTAGCAAAATTTTAAAAATGTTTTAATGCAGTGCAATTTCGGCTATTATGTCACGCTTCGTGCGACTCAGCTTAATTCAACAAAGCTCAATGCATTATATGTCTTGTCACTTATTTCTCGAAGCGCTCTGTGCTAGAGGGCAGTTGTACTTTGTTTTTATCGCAGGCCACTTCTGCTCCCTGAGGAATACTAACAGATACATGTTTAACATTTGGCAATAACAAACGCGAAGTCTTACCTTTAATCAAATGAAAAAAGAAGCGTCAGCATCACCACTAGATAATGTCGGATTATTCGTGGAAATACTCGTGCCTACTATTATTGGAGTAAAATGACAATTCTCATAAAATACGGCTCGTCTGTCTACCCGAGGGATTCGCAGGGTAGTAATGAAAAATTCTAAATATAGTCTAAATATAACTTTTAATAATCATAGCAGTACCATCGGGCCTCGTTTCTCCTTTGGGCATTGCTATTGTTCATATTTAGGTATCTTTATTTTTAGCTATATTTTAATACTAATATTTAAAAAAAACTCCAATTTCAGTGGACTCTTGCCCACAAAGGATTCCTTTATTTCAGGAATTGTCCGAAGGTGGCGTAAAAAGTACTCGAAACCGGAGGTCATGTATGAAAAGATGTATGAATGTAGATGAAGCCAAAGGGGTACGTCAGGACCGTGACAAATGGAGATCTGTAGTCTCTGTGAAAAGTACTCGAAACCGGAGGTCATGTATAAAAAGATGTATGAATGTAGATGAAGCGAAAGGGGTATGTCAGGACCGTGACAAATGGAGATCTGTAGTATTCTCTCTACCTACTTGATCTCTACCTACCCCTCTGGGAGACAGGCGTGAAGTGTATGTTTTTATAGTTGATTTTGAAAAGCACCGGATCCCCACGCGTCACGTTCCTAGCATACGTCTTTCGCTTCGCCTTTTCGTAATATATGTACGAATTTGCTTAATAAGTGCCTGTGCCTGCCACTCTGTGAGATTAAAGGCGTCAGTATAAATCTTGAAATTTCCATCTGCATTACATTGGCCGTGCTAATCCAAGTCAGATTAAAATAATTATTTTTTCTATAAATAGCATCCTTCTTACGACCCATCCAGCAGTTCCGCATTTAGTCTCTGCTCGGTGCTACTGGCATCGGAAATTGAACGTCGCTTCAAGCCGTGTGATTGACGACCTACTGCCACAGCTGAGGCTACTTGAAAACATACATACATACATACATACACTTCACGCCTGTCTCCCAGAGGGGTAGGCAGAGACTACAGATCTCCATTTGTCACGATCCTGACATACCCCTTTCGCTTCATCTACATTCATACATCTTATCATACATGGCCTCCGGTTTCGAGTACTTTTCACAGGCCCACCCGGGCGCGTTCGGGGGCCTTCAGGAACATCAACACGAATCTGGTCTATTAATTATGGCGTGCTATCGCCTCTGGGCGGCGACCTCTACTCACCCGGCCCATTACATCACCCATATAAATCTCTTTCGTCAATCGACTTTCATCCATTCTCTCCATATGCCCATAAGAAACGACCTAATTGTTATTTTTCTTTTTTGTAGAAAAATATATTTACTTGTGAACACAATAACGCCAATACAAAAATGACCCTAAAGTCTTAGAGTCAAGCTCTTATTCATTATTATTATTAATGAAAGCCAAAAATCTCAGTAAAGACCAACAACAATAAACCCTAAAACAGTAGTAATGGCACATCACGCGTGAAATGAAATAAGTAACTGTCTCTCTTTAATAATGTCTGTCTGTGTAAAATAAAGGAATAAGTACACTTCGCGAACCATTTATTACTTTTTGTTTGCAAGAGATTATGTCAAATTCAGGCGTTTCATATAAGAAGCTAAAAGCGGGTAAGAACAAGCAAAAACAACAACAAACACCACTAAGTGTCTGTGTGTTAAATACCCTCGTCAAAGTGACGATGTTTTGTGTCTGTCAGTACGCACTAGATGTGAATAGTGGAACAGTCTAATGTTTACCAAAAATGTTGGACACCCTACTTCGGTAGGTATTTCGTTTCGTGAAAGAAAAGCAATTTAGGTGTGACATGAAATCGAGCTTCCAAATTTTTTAACTTCGTGCAACGGCAATAAAGGCTGATAGACACTATTGTATAATGTTTGCTCGTGGTTTAGAAAATTCTGTATCTACTTACCTATTTACTTGACTCGAGAAGCGTCTGTTGCACAGAGGTTGGGGTACGTGGACCTGCAATAGGGAGCTTGTAGGTTTGAGACCCGGGACTCTTTTTGAGAGCTTTGCTTAAGATGCCACGGTACACTGTATAAGTGTAAGAAGGCCAACATAGTGATGATTATGAAGGTGGGCTTACTATTTGCACGTTGAGTTAAATATTATGTTTTGTGAACTGAAAGCATATCTTAGCAAATACCACTGCCTTTTCCGCTTTGGGCGTAAAATACGTGAAGTATATTTAAAACGAGTCTCAATCAATTCGACCGTACATATAGTTTATGAACCGATTTTGATGATTATATTTTTTTAAGAAAGAAGATATTACAAAGGTGACCACATTACAAGGAAGTCAGGGATGATGCAGATGATGGGGCAGACTAGATAAATCGAGGGGAACTTAAAAACATCGAAGGGGTTGAAGTAGTAAAAGTCGGTTCTTTTTCTTTAAAATTATGGTTTAATAACTTGAGCTAATCTTTACGGCTTTTAGTCACAAAAAAGTATTTTTTTTACCAATACCAATATAATCGAGAATTTCTCGCGCAATTTTGGTTTAACTATAAAGCGAAATGACCATCGTCAACTAAACGAGGCGAGGCGAGGTCCGAGGCGGTTGCAATTTGCCGCCATTTACCGTCTAAATAAACTCTAACCTATTTCGTGTGACCGGGGCCCAAATATCGCACATTTTCTGACGCTAAAAGCCTGTTGGGTTTACAACAAGTCATAAAACTGTGCCTATTATTGGATTTGGTGGATTTATTTGTGTGCTTCGCTCAATTTGCTGTCTATGGACAGCTCTACATACAGAGTGTAAAAGGACCCCGAACAATGGTCTTAGAAACGTTGTTTGGTTCGTCAATATGAACGACTTTTACTATAGCGACAATGTGCGGAAACGAAATAAAATTTTTACCGCCATACAAAATGTCATCTCCCGAGGCAAAAAAAATGGATTTCCATACTTTGCATAAAATAGCAGGGAAATGTTAATAATGTATATTGGCAAAACAGTGGCCGTATAAAGTTACTGAACAAATAGTAAAAATGAAAAAAAGTTCTGGGAAGACCATAATATAACATAGAATCTACACACTGAAGCCATTTCCACCATCAAACCATTTCCTCCGCAACAACTACTGTAACCAACAAAATGCGTTCGTCTTTCACTCTTTCATCTATTGACACATCTGTTAGAGGCACCGTATCTACCTATCTAACTATTTTAAGCTGAACCATTATCAGATACAATCTGCACACACAACTGGTTTCAATTTAATTGGATACTTTTAAAACGTGAAGCAAACCTTGCCGCCAATACGTGCTCCAGTTAGCAAGAATGAGCTCTTTGTGGCAGAGGAATGTGTATCGAATCCTGCGCGGTGGCATTCAAAGAAATCGTCCCGTTTGATAGAGTCCCATTGAAATGGGAAGATCTGATGTCGCCAACGCTGTGACTGATGGAGCTGTCTGATTCCGCAACTGCGGAAACAGCTTCTAATGGAATCTGATAAGAAGCAATATTGCTGGCTGAATTTTGTACACGTGATCGGACGACAGAATATTAGTTCTGATAGGGGAGGAGGTCGGAAGGAGAGTAAAATTATTGTGGTAAAAACTTTTATAAATACTAGCAGACAATGTTGTTTTAACAATATGTATTATTCTGTTCCCGTCGGATTTCTTCAAAACCCTGTTGTATTTACGCTTTTCATGCCCTAAGGTGAACATGCCGAATTTCAAGCTTCTAACATCTTCGGTTTAGAGGTTTCATAGTTTTTTTTGTCGATAAATCCCATTTCCGTGGGAATTTCGGGAATTCATTTCTAGGTGCACTACGCCTTGTAAATGAGTAATTGGTAAATTATGTGTAGGTACACAAGTAAGGCTAAATAAAACACGACAACAGTAATTCAAATACAAAGTAAGTATGTTAAATTTGCGTTGAGATAGGTTGTGGTGTGTTCAGCGAGAAAGAGCAAATAAATCTCAATTCAATTCGAATGATGAACACAATCAAGCCAATTAGAATAAATTCAGTTTATGGTCATTGTATGATAATTCATTGGCTTCCAAAGGTCAGCCATGGTGACACGTGCCAATTAATGGTTCACATGCTTGCTATTGAAAATGTTGTTTAAATCACAATCTATCGTTTTAAACTGATTCAAATACCCATCGCGAATAGAAATTGACTGTGTGAATGCCCCAATTTTTACCAAGCTATATAAAAAAATAAATACGCTTCACGCCTTTTTTTAATCCGAAAGCGGGGTAGGCAGAGGCAAAACTCTATGTAATTTTGGATTAATTCATATTTAACTTTCCTCATTTCCTTCAGTTGTTTATATACAACTAGTGGATGTCTCGCGATTTCATTCGCGTAGTTTAGTAATCCCAAATTTCGCCGTTTAGAAATTGAGAAAATAGAAATTGATTCTGCGTCAAAATTGAGCCGTTTAGGAAAAGAATATTCCCGTTTATTCCCGTTCCAGTGGGAGTTTCAGGAATTCCTTTCTTAGTGCGCCCCTATGGTACCTAAGCTACGTCCGTACCAAATCTCAAGTGTCTACGTTTCGCCGTTTGGGCTGTGAGTTGATATGTCAGTCAGTCAGTCAGTCAGTCATTCAGTCATCTTTTCCTTTTGTATATTAAGATATCGTCTTTAAGCGATTTCAAAAAAGGACTAAATCGTATTATGTCAATTCGTATTGTGTGCTTTTTTATGTTTGTTCGCCGTTTATGAACCTTTTTTTTTGCAAAGAAGATATTTCAAAGGTCTCATGATAAAGAAGCCAGGGTTTGGTCATGGCAGACTAGTTAAATCGAGGGGAAATTAAAAAAAAATATCGACCATGTATATGGTTGAAGTCGATTCTTTTTTCTTTAGAATTATACTTGTAGAAAATTTTAAATATATTTTATAATACACTATACGCCTTTTAATCCCAAAGCGCGGAAGGCAGAGGCACTTGCTAAGCAAATGCACACGGTTCACGCGCGCGTTTTCAACCCAACGTAGCGGGGGATGAACCCATCGCCGTTATATGTTTCACACACCTTGTGGTGTGCGGGTTACAGTAGAAAATAAAATAATACACTTCACGCCTTTTAAATCCCAAAGCGGGGTAGGCAGAGGCACTTGCTAAAGCAAATGCCTACGGTTCACCAAGCGTATTTAATCCAACGTGACAGGGGGTGAGCCCATCGCCGTTATAGGGTTCACACACCTTGTGGTGTGCGGGTTTCATCACGATGTTGTCCTTCACCGTGCGAGCATTGCGTAATGTTACTATACTTAATTATACTTGGTTACAGTAATGTTACTATACTTAATTATACTTGTATTAATTAAAATAGAACGAGGCTTTTCCTATACATATATAGGCCTCGTAATGAAAATGGTCAGTGAGCAGTACCTACCACACCGGCACCGGTTCAACTTGATAGCCTCAGAACTGATATGGAAACAGATAAAAAGTCTCGCAAGGACATCGAGATCAACAAATCGCACCAAATCGATTCAACGCCAAATACGTATATGTATTGAAATTCATCGGCGGTTAGTCATCTACATCGTATATTGATTTAGCAGCTGTGGATTAAGGCGTAAATAATTAGACCGGTCAATTTGACCCCGTGTATATATAAAATAAAATACCTAAAATAATATCCAAATAAAAAAACAAAGAAGTATACAAGGATTGTTCAATAACATTCATTCGAATAATTACACACATCAAAAGTGTCTAGGGATCAAGAACATTTTTAGCTCTAAAAAAATCTAATTTATTTACCAATCAAATCTAATCTTCTGGATTGGTCTCCTACCTAATTCCCCATGCCTGTATCAATGTATCATGCCTTATCACCACATTTTGAATAAATTACGAATGAATTCAGTTTTTGTAAAATATATTCTTGATAGCAATCTTCTAAAATGTACTTGATCCCTAGAGACTTTTGATGTGTGTATTTAGAGACAAGGACTGAGTACACTAACGGCTACTGCTGGACATAGGCCTCTCCCTATGTGTCCCGCGACGATCTTGTGCCGTCCTTCGTCTTGTACCACGTCTCCTAGGACTGTATATGTATGAAAGTATTGATTACCCGACAATTTGCTGCTGAGTCGCAGTTTGTATGTAGTTGGTACAATAAAAAAAAGATCGTCATTAAACATGCGTACAAAAAATTGTGAGCAAAGATTCTGTTGGTTCAACAATTTTATAGCTGTTGTAATCAATCAATGCGTAGCAGTGGCGTGCACTGGCTTTTATGACAAGGTAGGCAGTAATCCCCAAGGATTGACACCTATGTATAAGTAACTTGTCTTTACAACATATAGGTGCCGACTTATGTACTCACCCATAAAACACAGTACCTTTGTTAGTCTGTTTTGTGACTACAACAAAAAAAGATCTAGCAATAACTCTATTATTAGGCCGGGTAATCAAAATACTAAGGTAGGCAGAGTCTTTTTGCCTGTATGGTGTGCACGCCACTGATGCGTAGTATAGTCGCCTACCACTGTCTGTCCATACGTAAGATCTTACTAAAACAAGAACTACGCAACGGATTATGATGCAGTTGTCTTTTTTCTTGTTTTACCCCGAAATTAAAACCATCACAAAAACGCGAGTACCACCGCGCGGTACAGCTTGTATGATATAATATGGTATTTTCATGACTTACTGACTTTATTAGAATACATTTATATTATTGCATTAGAAACGGAAATTAAAACCAAGTGCAACATAAAATTGTTATAACATATCAAATTATTCCACAGCTCTATCCATAAACAGACACAATCATGACAGTATCGCATGCGATATGAATTAATTGAATAGTAATCATGAGTATACATTTACACAACAGCGCATACGCTTGTTATGGCGAAGGAACACAGAAATTTGAATAGAAATAATATACAACGAAGGTAAGCTGAATGCTTATCTTTGGTTAATCTTCGCGCTATAATACCCGTTTTACACTTTTAATAGAAATCATATAATATTTAGAAAATTTAAAATTCTTCTTTCTAATAAAAAAAAAACACCAAAAATCTTAAAAATTATAATAAAGTAGAAGTACCGCGCGGTTTTACTCGCGTTTTTTTTTCGTTCCTTCGTCAAGTAACTATTATTCGTTACAAACATCCATCCATACAATTCTTTCCTCTTTCAAATATTATAACAAATAAAACATTCATTTTGACCAAATTTTATTACCATAAAAACGGTTCTAGTGAAAGATTCTTAAAAGATAGACATATACTGTCGTGGACATTTTTTTAGATCATTTCAAGCGGAATAATTCTTACATACATACATAGCCGTGTGGTGACGGCGAATAGAATACATGTGTCACCACCCCAGCCAAACTTTTCCCGCTATGGGGGTCGTAAGAGACGACCGAGGGACCCCTCCAGAGGACGGGCAGCAGCGCTCTCTGTGAGTTAAACCACAACCCCACTGCGATCGCCACCCCGCCTGCCCAGCGTGGCGATTATGGGCATTTACCTCCAATAATAAGCACAAGGCCACGGCCCCCAGTTCCCGGCGGCTCCGCTATTCCTGGTCACGGTGGCGACCACGGTAACGGCGGAGAGCAGGGGGTGCGAAGAATCTCCGGGTTATGGGAGGCCACCACAAACAACTGACCCTGGCGACGTACAACGGACGCACGCTACGGCTTGACTCGCATCTTGCGCAACTCGAGGTGGAACTTGGGAAAATTAGGTGGCACATATTGGGGCTAAGCGAAGTCCGAAGAGAGGGGGAGGACACCATTACCCTCAAATCGGGCCACCTAATGTACTTCCGCGAGGGAGACCAACAATCCCAAGGCGGCGTTGGGTTTCTTGTGAATAAGTCCCTGTGCAACAACGTTGTGGAAGTGTCTAGCGTGTCGAACAGGGTAGCATACCTTGTCATAAAACTTACCGAGAGGTATATCCTGAAAGTGGTACAAGTGTATGCACCGACCTCGACACACTCGGACGATGAGGTGGAGGGCCTGTTCGATGATATATCGAAGGCCCTCCACTCCACTACTAAGACACATTACAGCGTTGTTTTGGGGGACTTTAACGCTAAAGTGGGAGTACAGAATTGCAATGAATCGGCAGTAGGATCCCATGGATTTGGAGCAAGGAATCATAGGGGCAAATGCTAGTAAACTTCCTCGAACGAGAAGGGCTATTTCTAATGAACTCGTGGTTTAAGAAAAAGCCCCAAAGGAAGTGGACCTGGCAAAGCCCCGATACTATGACCAAAAATGAGATCGATTTCATCATGACGAACAAAAAACACATATTCAGAGACGTCTCTGTGATCAACAGGTTTAATACCGGTAGCGATCACCGACTAGTCAGAGGCTCTCTGAATATCAACTTTAAGGCTGAACGTGTCCGTCTGATGAAATCCAGGCTCCAACCAACCATGCTCCAAACTATAATGGGATCCGAAGCTTTCCAGCTAAGTTTGGAGAACCGATTCGTTGCCGTGGAAACCACAGCAGACGTAAACAAGAACCTCGAAAATGTGACTCGGGTCCTCAGGGAAGAGGGTACGAGATTTTGTGAAATGCAGCGTAAGGGCAGGAAGTCAAAGCTTTCCGAGTAGACTTTACGGCTGATGAAGGAACGACGTGAGAATCCACCCGTCACTTCGACCGCAAGGCGGGCTCTAAACCAGGAGATTAGTAAGCAAGTGCGGCGCGACCTCCGATGCTACAATACTCTTTCAATAGAAAGAGCGATTGAGCAGAATCGGGGGTCAAAAGTGTTCGTACAATCTCTTGGAAGAAGCCACCTTGCGAAGTTGACCACAGCAAATGGAGAAGTCGTCACTTCGAAGCCGTCGGTCCTTTCGGAGGGTGAAGACTTCTATGGCCAGTTATACGCATCGCATGCATCTCGCCCTGATCCCGAAAATGGGGACTCTAGAGCCACATTGACACGCCACTCCACCGAAGACCTTCCAGAAGTCAGTACTGGCGAAATTGAGATCGCTCTTAGACAGCTCAAAAACGGAAAAGCTCCAGGAGAGGATGGCATTACAACAGAACTATTAAAGGCTGGAGGTAAACCGATATTGGGGGAGCTCCAAAAGCTTTTTAACGCTGTCCTCTTCGAAGGAAGAACTCCGGAGGCGTGGAGTAGAAGTGTGGTCGTCCTGTTCTTCAAAAAGGGAGACAAAACCCTGTTGAAGAACTATCGACCCATTTCTCTTCAAAGCCACGTCTACAAGCTGTTCTCAAGAGTGATCACAAACCGTCTTGCGCGAAGACTCGACGAATTTCAACCTCAGGAGCAGGCTGGATTTCGGAGCGGTTATGGCACCATAGACCACATCCACACAGTGCGGCAGATCATAGAGAAACCTGAAGAGTATAACCTGCCCCTGTGTCTAGCATTCGTGGACTATGAGAAGGCCTTTGACTCGGTTGAGATCTGGGCCGTTCTGGAGTCTCTGCAGCGTTGCCAAGTTGACTGGCCATACATCCAAGTGATAAGATGCCTCTACGAGGCTGCCACCATGTCCGTCCAAGTACAAAATCAGCAGACACGTCCCATATCATTGCATCGAGGAGTGAGACAAGGGGATGTTATTTCCCCGAAATTGTTCACAAATGCAATGGAGGATATGTTCAAGACGCTGCATTTGAAAGGACGTGGCATCAACATCAATGGCGAACACATCTCTCACTTGCGATTTGCAGACGACATCGTCATCATGGCAGAAACGCTGCAGGAACTTCAACTGATGCTGAATGACCTAGCTGATTCTTCTCTACGGATCGGCCTACGGATGAACTTGGATAAAACCAAGGTCATGTTCAATGAACATGTTCTACCGGAACCGATTTCAGTACAAGGCAACGTTCTCGAAGTTGTTAAAAAATACGTATACCTTGGGCAGACATTGCAGTTGGGTAGAAACAACTTCGAGGATGAGGTAAACAGAAGAATTCAGCTGGGTTGGGCAGCATTTGGGAAGTTACGTCGAGTCTTAACATCAGCGATCCCACAGTGCCTGAAGACAAAGGTCTTCAATCAATGTGTCCTACCTGTAATGACATACGGAGCTGAGACGTGGACACTGACGGCACGGCTGGCCCACAAGCTCAAAGTCGCACAGCGTGCTATGGAAAGGGCTATGCTCGGCGTTTCTCTGAAGGAACGAATCAGAAATGAAGTGATCCGACAGAGAACCAAAGTCATCGACATAGCTCATCGTTTTGGCAAGCTGAAGTGGCAGTGGGCCGGCCATATTAGCCGTAGAACCGATGACCGTTGGGAAAACGAGTTCTCGAGTGGAGACCGCGTCTCGGCAAACGGAGTGTAGGACGCCCTCAGGCAAGGTGGACTGATGATAAACGCAAGATGGCTGGCAGAAGCTGGATGCGAGAAGCCGAAAACAGATCACAGTGGCGTGCAATTGGAGAGGCCTATGTCCAGCAGTGGACAAGTATGGGCTGATGATGATGATGAATACATACACATACATACATACATACACTTCACGCCTGTCTCCCAGAGGGGTAGGCAGAGACTACAGATCTCCATTTGTCACGGTCCT
>SJJU01013883.1:0-14895 GCA_012932125.1 Conopomorpha cramerella
CGTACATAGGCTCCGAAAGAGTCCCATTGGTACACGTCCAGTAGCCGGACTCGAACCCGGGACCTCCCGGTTACAAGTCAAGTATCCGACCAACTGACTTTTTTTTTTAATCACTATGAACAAGCGTTTGACCACCATCCTGCCTGAGGTTAAGCAGCGATGTGGTCTACGATGGAGCACACTTGTTCAGAAGGTAAGCTGAATGCTTATCTTTGGTTAATTTTCGCGTTCAATACTCGTTTTGAACTTTTAATACCATGTCAGTGCGCGATTCCTTAAAAAAATATTAAGCACCTAATCCTCTTTGGTACTTAGCTCAGTGTCACATTTTATGAGTCCTTACCTGTCATTCTGCACGACATCAAGCCAGTACGTTTCTTGATCTGTCCTTTTTTTTTGTTGACGAGGGGGAAATCCTCATGGACACCCACCGCCGCTATGGGGACGGCGACGGAGTAGTGTCAGAATTCTACTGACTAAAACCCCTCCGATGACCTTAATTTATCGCTGGTGTCCTATCTTTCTGGCTCCAAATAGGACAATGTTTAGGTATCTATCAGCAATGAATTGGTAACCCTTTAACGTTCAGAAGGTTCGTTCGAAATTCATTGAATTTAGACTGTATTTTAACGGACTAAGATTCTAAATTAAGTGGGAACGATATTCCCTCTGCGTGGTTAAGGGTTAAGTCATACAATATCCAACATTTTGGAAGCTATATTTTTTTTATTAGGTTTCAGTACAGTCATGCCCCGCACACAATCATTAATTATGATTGACACTCCTTTTTTTAATTAATACGACGATGTTGCGGCCCATCCATTATCGTGTAATGTCCTCAAATTACTGCTTAAAATATATCGCATCGATCTTTTGCTCTAATTAATTTGACAGGTTTTTTAAAATTCTCTATTAGAATCTTCTGATAAGGTACACGCTAGTGTTGTGACAACATCCATCATTCTATTGGGGGTTTTAAAGTTTATTTAAAATACTGCCCATCTTACTAATATTATAAATGGGAAAGTGAGTTTGTTGGTTTGTTTGTTCTGCTTTTACGCCGTAACTACTGAAGCGATTGCTTCGAAAATTTGCAGACGTATAGTCAGAAGTCCGGTTTTAATAATAGGGTACTTTTTATGCGGTACGGTACAGTGGATGACTTATTGTCCCATCATTTTGTCACTCTGGTGACACAAGATTTACTTTTAGGGCAGAAGTAATATGTTAGGTTATGTTCTGACATGTAGGTATATGACACCAGTATAGCGAGCAAAGCGATCGAAGGATACTCACAATTTAGTTGGGTAATTAATTATTCATCATCATCAGCCCATACTTGTCCATTGCTGGACATAGGCCTCTCCAATTGCACGCCACTGTGATCTGTTTTCAGCTTCTCGCATCCAGCTTCTGCCAGCCATCTTGTGTATATCATCAATCCACCTTGCCTGAGGGCATCCTACTCTCCGTTTGCCGAGACGCGGTCTCCACTCGAGAACTCGTTTTCCCCAACGGTCATCGGTTCTACGGCTAATATGGCCGACACACTGCCACTTCAGCTTGCTAAAACGATGAGCTATGTCGATGACTTTGGTTCTCAACAACAACGACATACGTCAGCTACGGAATAAATATGTTCCCGGTTCAGAATAGTCTCTTTTATGCGCAAGAAGCAAGAAGAAACAACGTTAAACTAAAAAGGAACACGACAAGATTACAAAACAATTTCCACTAAGGCCCGTATTCTGAAACAATGTTCAGTATTCAAGTGTCGCTTGAGCGTAGTATGTCTCTTTTACACTAACATTATTAGAGCGAGACAAAAGTTACTTGAGGAAAGATTGTTGAGGGGAGGTCCGAGACTCGCAACAAATTGGTGCCCCCAGATTCACGCATCGCTTCACACAACCTTATGCCATTAATATTGTTAATTAACACGATTTTTCGTTGGCCTCAAATTCATTTAGTGAGGAAATGTTATCAATTTTCATTACAGTTAGTACAAGAGGACGACAGGAAAATGACTCTTGTTGGAAGAGATGATGTACAGTAATATATTTATAAATAGGGGAAGCGGGTACATTATTCTGATTGATTTGATGAGTTTGACTATTTTTCTTTATTTTTTAAAGATCTTTTTACGAAGTTGTACTTGCGCCTCATAACTATTATACACCATCATCATCAGCCCATTTTCGTCCACTGCTGGACATAGGCCTCTCCAATTGCAAACGACTGTGATCTGTTTTCGGCTTCTCGCATCCAGCTTCTGCCAGCCATCTTGCTTGGGGCGTCCTTCGCTCCGTTTACCGAGACGCGGTCTTCATTCGAGAACTCGTTTGCTCCAACGGTCACCGGTTCTACGGCTAATATGGCCGGCCCATTGCCACTTGAGCTTGCTAAACCGATGAGCTATGTCGATGACTTTGGTTCTCTGTCGGTTCACTTCATTTCTGATGCGATCCTTCAGAGAAACGCCGAGCATAGCCCTTTCCAGTACGCTGTGCTTTAAGCTTGTGGGCCAGCCGTGCCGTCAGTGTTCACATCTCACGCTCCGTATGTCATTAGAGGTAGGACACACTGATTGAAGACTTAGAACTAGGTGTACATTTTCTTATAATACACCATAAGCCTGCAAGGCGAAACAAATTACTCTCACACCATCAACGGGAAGTAAACACAACATCAAAGCGACCCACAAAGCTTAAGACACAGAATATTTGAACGTCGTTAGTAAAAAGTCGTTTGAAGCGTGACATAAGCTTTGAGCTTGAATTCATAAGCGTGTGCCATCTTTAAGCCGAGATACACTTACCGTCGTATAATTGAAGTTATAATAATAGCGCTAGTTATCTTTTAGTCAAGATCAGCTGGTCAAATGTAGGTACCAGATACGTCGAAAAAAGCTACTTGAGGAAACAGAAACATTTGTTTGTAATACGCAGGTTTAAGGATGTTACATTTAGGGCCTTACTAATAATGGCGGAATTGCTATTTCGAAGATACACAAAGCTCAACTTAACTTGTCAGTTGTATGTCAAATATGGAATAACTAGTTCAAGTAGACCTGTAATAACCGTTGTATAAATGACAATACGCTTATTGGTAAGGGGTATAGTGTATAGGGATGCTGTAACTTGATTTTTTTAGGCATACAAACATTAGTGATATTAAGAATTATGTATCTCGATATACATTTGTCTGGAAAAATTATCGAAACCAATCTACATTAAACAAAGACGGACACTCCAAATTACTGAGCATTTTGTCTCTTCTCTTTGTTAGTGTTCAGAAAATTTTAGATTTTGCAATTGGTCAATAGGTAGGCAAACGTAAAAACACTAACAAAAGTCGGACACCGGAATCAAATAGCCTATGTCCGGCTTTATCCGGACGCCTAGCAACGCTACATGCAACTTATAATGCAAATGTACTCAGTATCTATCATGTAGTAAAATCAATGGTCATTATCAAACACTATCTACAATGAGATCAATACTAGTACTATTACTAACAATAGTCCACTTCTAATTAGGCCGGACAGGGCCACAAAGCATACCGCAGCACATTGAGGGCACATCTACAATTGCAAGCAATTCGCTGATTAGATTAATCTAGTTTGAACCGGTGAAATCTGGCGCGAGCCGGTTCGGGGCGGTTCCGTGCCTCCAAATTGAGGTAATTTAGGCGCATCGCCCGTGTATTACAGTACATACGTGCAAACATTGAGGAAAGTTACGGCTGCGATGTTCTCTCTTGTCTCTGTAATCTGGTCGTCAATGCCTCAGAAGGGGAAGAGTTGGCTGCAAAACGGTCCTAAGAAAGGGTTCCTACTTTCGTATGTCCATTCGAATGCCCAATGACCGAATAACAAAATCCCGAGCACCCAATGTCGAACGTTCATAATATCGATGATTTAGACAAACGACAGTTCGCTCGGTGCATCAAAATCTCTAATGACCGAACATTCACTAGCTCGAATACTTATGTAGAAAGAAACAATCCCGATAAGACTATAACAAAAATAAATACAATACACGTCTCCTTAAAAACGTCGCCCACGGTTCACCAAGCGTATTTCACCCAACGTGACAGGGGGTGAGCCCATCGCCGTTATAGGGTTCAAACAGCTTATGGTGTGCGGGTTTCATCACGATGTTGTCCTTCATCGTGCGAGCATTGCATTGCGTTGCGTACGTAGGCTCTGAAAAAGACACCATTAGATAGGTGCACGTCCATTAGCCGGACTCGAACCCACGACCTCCCGGTTACAAGTCAAGTATCCTACCAACTGGACCACAGACGCTCTTTTTAATAATAAAGGTTGTTTAAAAATACAATATTATGATCGCTCGAAAATGTAAATTTCAATATTAAAAACTTTAATATCTATTATGCATTCGTATACTTGTCTTTAGAACTCCAAATAGCTCAATTTACACCCACTCACATTACCTGGATAGTTCATAGAATATGCCATCTTCATTAGATGTCTGAGTAATGCGGAAGGGTGGTTTGACCTGAAGTACATTGGTCTAATAACCGATTAATCAAATTACAATATTACACAACACTGTTGTAACTCAACTATCTTATCCTGCCATAAGACTTTGACCTCTATTCCCTAACAACTACTTCCTCACTACAGTCATTTTACATTGTCCTGTGTACAAGAAGTGTATGTTTGAGTTTAACATTGTTTGAAGTATCTGAGCTTTGTTTCAGTATATTAATTTTTGAACCTAAGACCAGGATAACCCATCATTGTTTATGATATTATTTCGTTCAGTTTACAGAGGAAATTCCTTGATGCACTACTTACTTAGATCCCTGGCGTGCTTAGGGATAGTACAAATATTAGCAGGTTAATATATCCTGGAGGTTAAGGTCTATACTAGTCTCAAATAAAATGAATTTCTTTAAAACATTGGAGGTACTTCTCACCACGTCTCTTTACCCCGTTAGAGTGTAGTAGTTGTGTTGTCTTACCAACAAATAATAAAGTACGAATTAACACGGCATTAAATAACACTCATTATTCCACTTTAAAACAAAGTAATTTCATTATTTTTAAATAAATAAATACACTTTACGCCTTTTAAATCCCAAAGCGGGGTAGGCAGAGGCACTTGCTTAATAAGCAAATGCCTACGGTTTACCAAGAGTATTTAACCCAACGTGGTTCAGACACCTTGTGGTGTGCGGGTTTCATCACGATGTTGTCCTTCACCGTACATTTTTTTTTATTATTCTCAATAACAGAGTGTGCAATCCTTTTGCATGCTAGCGCGTAGAGCAGAGAGCACAAAGTGGACGGATTTCAGACCAAAAACGACTGAACTTGCAAACCTAAACTGACGTTTAGAATAAAACGACAAAATAATATGAAAAACATGCAGGAGTGAAAGAGTAAAAGAATTTCTTTTATTTATTTATTTATGTTATGGTACACCAACAGAATATTACTCAATACATTTTAAATATTTGTAGTTTAATACATATAGGTCTCTAGCAATATTCCTATTACGTATTAACCAAACTTCAGTGAATTGTATCAATTATCAACACCATCAACCGAGATTATCTCATCCTTGTCTTAACCACAATTACATACAAGTGTTAATTGTTACATAATGAGGACTTCATACCAAACACACCACTTGAAGTCAATAGATAAGCTAACAAGCGGACTTAACCAATTAACTTGAACCGTTGATACCATATCTTGCAGAGTATTCTCTAGATATAGATGTGATGATGTAATGTCCTGGCGGAAGGTGGCGTGAAAATTACTCGAAACCGGAGGTCATGTATGAAAATATGTATGAATGTAGATGAAGCGAAAGGGGTATATCAGGACCGAGACAAATGGAGATCTGCAGTATCTGCTTACGCCTCTGGGAGAAAGGCGTGAAGTGTATGTATGTATTCTCTAGATTTAATTAACTATGTTGACTATGTTAATTTTGTGATATTATTTAAATTTAAAAACAAATTTTGAACCTACTTTAGCGTCTGTGGTCCAGTTGGTTGGATACTTGACTTGTAACCGGGAGGTTCCGGGTTCGAGTCCAACTACTGGACGTGTACCGATGGGACTCTTTTTCAGAGCCTATGTACGCAACGCAACGCTCGTACGGTGAAGGACACCATCGTGATGAAACCCGCACACCACAAGGTGTGTGAACCCTATAACGGCGATGGGCTCACCCCCTGTCACGATGGGTTAAATACGCTCGGTGAACCGCGGGTACTTGCTTTAGCTAGTGCCTCTGCCTACCCCTCTTTGGGATTAAAGGCGTGAAGTGTATGAAACTACTTTAAACAATAACCATCGTATTCATTAAAAGTTTAAACGTTGACATACTAGTTGATATATATCTACATAAATTGGTATGTTTGTTTTTGGCGTACATTTGACCAGGTTATGAGATCTTTACTAACTAGTGCACTAGAGCAGGGGCGGTACGTCCATAGAAGCAAATAAGCTCTGCATACCCTGGCAAATTGACTAAAACAATTAGCGTAGTTAGGTATCTTTAACACATTTAGTCGTCACGTAGGTACTGTAAATTAGACAATTTATCTATAACAGACTTTCGGTTATTTAAAATGTGTATCGAAAACACAAATTCGCTCTAGACCAAACAAAACACTAATCTTTCATTAATCTATTCTTCCGCGTGTCAACGAAAACAAATTCGTGCAATGTTGCATCATCGTTCCATCGATAGGTAACAAAAATTTCGCCTCAACCAATCAAAACATAGTATTTAGCGCATCAACGAAAACAAATTCATGGGACGTTGCCGCTTCGTTGCATCGTCTAGCCGGGGAAGCTGCTAGACCTCAAGCTTCCTATTTTTTCTCTTTCTCTGTATACATCCCTTTCACCTCGGTCTATTAGCGCGGAGCGTTACTATGAAAAAAATGGAGAAATTTACGCCACAGCGTAAGCGCAGCTTCTTCCGCGATTTTTCATACATTATTGGAATAATAAGGGCTAGAATGCTATGACAGTGCGTAAATATGTGCGACAGAGAATGAGTGATGTGTGAGCGAGCGAGAGAGATGCCGGCCATGTTGTGTTGACATATTGCAAGTATTGTTTATTTATATTGGAGTGTATGCATTGTTTTAGGTTATGTATTCGCGCCTTTTTTAATAGAATAATTAAATTAGACAAAAATGGAGACTAAGGTGTGAAAGTGATGTGTGTAAAAGTGTTTGTTTACAAATTTGGGTCGATTCTCTGAACTAAATATGAGTGAAAAGTGCAGAGTCGCGGACGAATTTCGCCGGGATTGTTTTTATTTGAACTGGGAGCAAACACAAGGTATTATGAGGTAGTTTCTTGTTTTTTAGTGTATTTACTTAGTTAGGCAGAATAAGGTTATTATGTAGTGTTTTGGGAAGAGGAAGGCATCCACATTCCACAACGATCTGTTCAGTTCAATCATCTGCTTAGCAAATTTTTGGGACGTAACGTAATTACATATTAATTTTGCTAAACTAGTGATCTTCTATTGAAATATTTTGCAGTCTGGCACAAAATTGGTACCTACTTAATGTTATTTTAGTGTCGTATGTACCTACTCATAGGAGACAGCTTACCCTGATGAAAATTTCACGGCCCGCCACTGCACTAGAGCTGTTCTAACTTTATGAATACGAGGCTAAGTTAAATTATTACTGCACAAACTTTTTTGATATTTTTAATAAATAAATATTTTACAACAACACACATTGCCTTCATCCCATGTTAAGTAGCTAAAGCACTTGTGTTATGGAAATCAGGCAACGAAACGAAAAAATAAATAAAAATATATACTTATATATATTTTTATTTATTTTTCATTTAAATATATACTTATATGAATAAAACACCCAGACACATCCAACAAGTGCTTAAAAGCTCATCACCTATCGAACCCACGACCCTACGGAGCAGAGACAGACAAGCTGGCCACTACACCAACGGGCCCGTCTATATACACAAATAAAATATTTGATGATGATTTTCATTTGATTTGATGATTTTCATTAGATCAAGAACTAAGCCTAAACGTCTATGCCCTTAGATATAATTAGGTAAGTCATATTTATCCGCAAGATATCACAAACACACCCAAAACATCCGACTCATATCAACCGAAAATATTAATATTTCCTGAAACGAGCGGACATATTTGATGCCCCCTATACACTATAAACTAAATTGTCTAAAACGTTTACGACGCACTAAACCATTGTTACACATTAAACATTCACCACAGCCCAAGTCGAAGTTTCAATACGATATTGTGCCAAGCGTTGTCCAAATCTGACCCTAGAGGGCGTTACTGGGCGCCTATAAAATCTTACGACTCGAAATAATTACTTTAGAGCATAGATCTGCTACTATACGCGCAGATTTTAATTTAGAAAGGACAATGGTCAGTGCAGAGAGCGTTGGATTAGTGGTGATAATCCTAAGTTATGGGAAGATTAGCTGTATCTTATTTAACGTAACACATTAGGGGTCAGTTGATGGTAATGATAAAGGGGTGTGGGTATTTTGGGATATTATTCGTTTTGTTGTAACGGATATGTGCTAAATCCAAAATTATGTTATTGGATTTCGGTGCACATGTCAATAAACTTTGCTCTTTATTGCGTTAGATTAAAACGTGAATATATTTATGTTCATTTCTTCGCGTAACTCTATTGTGTAGTTAACGCGGTTTTTGGACGTAGGTACATAATATTTTACCTGTTAAACCTTAATCAAACAAATGCTAGTATATTCCCACTTTACCAACACATACTTTGAACCTTATTGAAGGTCTTCACTGGAATCATCTAAAGATTTCAGAGAAGTTATCGCAGAACAATCACATAAGGTATGTAACACTACATGACACATACATACCTTTTTAAACAGTTAACAATAATTTTACATTTTACTTGAAAGCTAGATTTTATGACAAACATCACCCGGGTTTATGTGATGGAGTCAGTAATTAGAATAACAAACGTCAATAGAGTCCAAAATCCATCAGTAAAACTCCTAACCTTGTAAGGGTTAAAGATACGCCAAAGTAAATAGGAGAAAATCAAGACACGCCACCGCCACTTTTACTGAAATTATCATCGGAGTATCAACGTGTCGATAGAATCTATACTAATATTATAAAGCTGAAGAGTTTGTTTGAACGCACTAATCTCAGGAGCTTACTGGTTCGAATTGAAAAAATATTTTTGTGTTGAATAGATCATTTATCGAGAAATTCTTTAGGCCATCACGCTGCAACTATTAGGAGCGAAGAAATAATGAAAAATGTGAAAAAAAAACGGGGAAAATTATTCATTCTTGAGGGCTTCCGTTGCGTGCGCTGCGAAAACGGTTCAGTATACCAAAAATATATGTATGAAAGAAATATTCCTCTTGAAATGATCTAAAAAAATGTCCGCGACAGTATGTGTCTATCTTTTAAGATTAACTCACTAGGACCGTTTTTATGGTAATCAAATTTAGTCGAAATTAATGCATTGTATGTTATAAAGAGAAAATAATTGTATGGGTGAATGTTTGTAACGAATAAAACCTACTTGACGAAGGAACGAAAAAACGCGAGTAACACGGTACAGCTAGTTTCTTAATAAGGGTTGTCAGAGACTTGTCACAGCAAATAAGTATTTGCTAATCTCAGATTTTGTCTCGTGGAACGTCAAAATTTAGAGCCGTGCACGTCATTTTCACGCGTCAATCCTCGAGGGTTGACGAAACGCCATTCGGGGGTTTAGGCAATCATCGTTAGATTTTATCTGCTTATGACGAATGCGTGGTATCAGATTTTAGGGGTGGCAGCGGTATTGTAAATTTGATTAAAGTCGAAACGACAAGTACGAAGTCATTGGCAGACATAGTAGTAGAAACGTTTTAGGTGAAGACAGATTTTGTCTTGTAGAAATGGTAATGAACACCTCTTGGTGACGTTTGTAGGAAATACTGGATCGCTAAATTTATGGTAATTGTTGATGTGAAACTTCGTCTATTAGAATAATGTATCGATAACATCAGCATTCCACTTCTATAATTAAAGTCAAATCCCTGCCAACTGTAGTACAAAGCGCCTAAAATATTTGAACAGGCAATCGTATAAGAATTGCTATTTCATATTTTAAGGAGCTGCATACATGGTTTATTTAACTTTAGGATAGTTGTGGTAGTTATTATAAATATAAAGGCTGTTTACATCTAAGTTAAAAACGTTTTGGAAGGCAATTTTACTCTATGTTTACGAACCGTCGGTAGCTGTCCAAAACAGGCTTGAAGTTGTTGATCCCCATGCATTAATGCATAGCATAAAACAAAGTCGCTTCCCATTGTCTGTCCCTGTGGTTTTCTTTAATACATAGTGATTATAGAGGATGTTTTATACGTATAATACGTACACACAATATCAGAGAAACACTGTTAATAATAGACATTGGCAAAACAACGTTTGCCGGGTCAGCTAGAACTTAAAATATTTTTTTTTTTTAATGCATATCAAAGTTAAATTGAATGTAAAATAGAAACATCGATGTCAAAACATAAGTCGCGTGTCGCGTCTACGTACTTTCTCACGCCCATGTCATTTAATTTTAATACTTTGCAAATCGAAAACAAACAAAACTGTACATCCCCTTATGTCCTTTTCATTAGGGATGATTTTCCTACACAATTCTTACGCTTGTATGGCTTTTGAAGTCATACATCAGAATTCAGTGGTTCGGAAGCAGTTAGTGTTGTTTAGGGTTACAATTTAAAAACTGTTAGGAGTTGAGGAGAAAGTGATTTATTACCTCATTGTACGTGGGAACAGATTTTAAAACTATCCTGTTTATTTTTGATATTTTACTAGGAGAACTTAATCTCGTAAGGCCTGAATATTTTTAATACATTTTTTTTTAATTTAACAACCAAATGTACTAAATAAAGTACAAACATTTCGTAGTATTTGAATCCTGAACATTTTAAACCGTTTTAGTTTTACCTGCACGATAGCTGGGAGATTCCATTATTTATTCGACATTGCTTTTTGTGTATATTGTTTATTGTCAGGGCTGAACGGTTAGGGTGCAGTTTGTACTAATTTTAGTGCTGTAGGTCTTAAGAGGTTAATATTTTATCTAAGCCTACCACTCTGGGAGATAGACGTGAAGCCTATATATTCTTATATAGCCTTAATTCTTTTGTACACCTAAGTTGTTGATTGGTGATGTCCTGGCGGAAGGTGGCGTGAAAAGCACTCGAGGTCATGTATGAAAAGATGTATTAATGTAGATGAAGCGAAAGGGGTATGTCTGGACCGTGACAAATGGAGATCTGTAGTCTCTGCCTAACCCTTTGGGAGACAGGCGTGAAGTGTATGTATGTATGTGCCTAAGTTGTACCTTATTAGCTGACTCGGCAAACGTTGTTTTGCCAACCCCGCTACTCAAAGTGGCGATTATAGACTCCCAAAGATCATGGAAATTCGGGGAGGCCTTCGTCCAGCAGGGGACTTTATGTGGCTGATGATGGAATGGATGTAACATACATACTGTTTTTTATCACTATGAACAAGTGTTTGACCACCATCCTGCCTGATGTTAAGCAGCGATGTGGTCTACGATGGAGCACACATGTTCATTCGGTACCTACACACATCAAAAGTGTCTAGGGATCAAGTACATTTTAGAAGATTGCAATCAAGAATATATTTTACAAAAACTGAATTCGTACATAATTTATTCAAAATGTGGTGATAAGTCATTGATACAGGGGGGGAGGCATGGGGAATTAGGTAGGAGACCAATCCAGAAGATTAGATTTGATTTAAATAAATTAGATTTTTTAGAGTTATGTTCTTGATCCCTAGACACTTTTGATGAGTGTATTTACCCGTGACTTGAAGACCTTCAGAGTGTACTGCGCAGGAAACACAGACACACAACACATACTTACACATACTTGCCTAAGATGTAAATTGTGGTATATTTAAAACAAGTTCCATATTAATATTATAGGGGGGATACCATTTAAAAACCATGACACAAAAGCCCTTACATCATTATCACTAGATACAAAAATAAATTTAGTTACGCGCACTTGAAAAAGGAAATGATTCTAATTATTCTTCTTTGCAAAGTTTCAACTGTGCTGTTCAATTACGACGAATTTTAAAATGCTAAAAATGATGGCCATGGCTTTCCATACTACGTTTTTAAGAACTGTAATCCGGCCACTGAGAAAATCGTCAGTAGAGATACGTAAAGCGTAGTTTCAATTGGACGTAGTTACACAGAAAGGACTCAATCTACACTTTGCCTGAAATTGAGTTAGCTATACAACTAAGTTAAGACATATCCATCAAATAAAAAAATCATTTATTCAAAAAGTTCACTACAACCTATTTTTATGTACCCTGACTCAATCCACATGGCATGGCTTCCCGCCAAAAAGGTCTAAGCTCTACCGCGTAAGCGACACCAAACTACGTCATACAGGTATGAAACCTAGACAAATCGACGCAGAAAAAAAGGCGATCCAAACTGCATACTCCACTCATTTTGGACAAAAATGTCGCTTAGGCCTTTTTGGCTGGACACCATCGATATATTTTTCTCCAAAAACGAAAGCAATAACGAGTGGCCATCGCAATCAACTGGCCCTCAAGACATCTCCTTTGCATACCCGCAATTCTATGACTGTATGGTAAAAGCTAACGTTGACGATTAAAAAAGTCAGTTCTAGTATTAAGACTTTATACATTACGGTGTCTTTTCTAATCGGTCCTGTTACATTGTTGAGTCCATGACAGTGTCTGATGATCATGGTTGCACACAAAAGGTTATGGATAACTGTCATTTATATTGGGATGGTTAAGCTTTTGTTCGGATTTAAGGGTGCATAGTATGTTGAGGGCAATTTATATGGTACTTATTTCACTATTACTTGAGCTAATGTTGCATAGGTTTGCTACACCGGATGGGTGTCAACTTGTTTTGGTTTTTGTAGAAAATACTAAGTGTATGTAAATTATGCAAATTTAAGATGACTGGTCATTGTCAGAGTATGTACTTCGTGCTATTTTGAGACGAGTAGATACGTGGGTTGGCTTTACCGAACCTTCGGAAAATAATTCTTAAACGCCAGATCTATTCGTACTAACAGTGGCGTGCACACCATATAGGCAAAAAGACACTGCCTACCTTAGTATTTTGGCTAACCGACCTAATATTAGAGTTTTTGCTAGAACTTTTTTTGTTGTACTCACGACATAGGCTGACGAAGACCCTGTGTTTTGTGGGTGTGTAAATATGTAGGTAACAATATTTCGTAAAGACAAGTTACCTATACATAGGTGTCAATCCTTGGGGATTACTGCCTACCTTGTCGTAAAAGTCAGTGCACGCCACTGCGTACAAATAACCTAACGTTGTAGGGCTCGTCAATATGAACAACTGTTACTATAGCGACAATGTAGGGAAATGAAAAAAAAATTCAATCCACATACAAAATGTCATCTCCCGAGGCCAAAAAATATCTATATCGTATGAAGATTAACATTTTTGCGTTTTTCCGCATTGTCGCCATAAAACAGTTGTTTATGTTGCTGAGCCCAACAACGTTTATAAGGCTATTGCTCGGTTTTTTCACACGCAGTACAAAATAAGCTATCGTTATTTTAAGAGAAAATGTCTTTGCAAAATTTTACTAATAAATAAATGGGAAAGTGAGTTTGTTTGTTTGTTCCACTTTCACGCCGTAACTACTGAACCGATTGCTTTGAAATTTTGCAGACGTATAGTTAGAAGTCCGGTTTAAATAATAGGGTACTTTTTATCCCGGAAAAAATTGATATTCCCTAGGGAAAACAAAAATATTCCTATATACCGCAATATAACCGAAGTCCACGCGGGAGAAGCCGCAGGCGGAAAGCTAGTATTAAATAAAATAAGTTTATTTATACAAAGCACATTACATTGATCAAAAACAGAATTGAGATACCGAGTCCTATCTTATACACAACTAGCTGTCCCGGCAAACTTTTCTTTTGCCATAATAAGTTGCCTTTGTACCCCGTGTATTGGGATAAATACAACTGTTAGACGCATAAAAAATAGATAGTAGCCGATTCTCGGACCTACTGAATTCGCATATAATATTTAGTAAAAATCGGTAAAGCCGTTTCGGAGGAGTACGGTAACTAACATTGTGACGTGACATGGAAATTTTATAATATATTAGAAGATATACATACACAATTTATTTTCTGATTCTCAGCTTTCTCGAACAGAATCAAAAATACCAACAGCGCACTGATTATCCATACTCACTTATTAGTGTGACTTATGCAAAATCTGCAGGATTAAAGTCCATCGTGTCGAATTCTAATCAACGTATTAATTACTTGTAAAAGTACTACCCCACGACGGGCGGTGGCAGGCGCGAAATTTCAATCTTACTAAATACCAAGGATTATTACGAGGGGATACATCTACCCTTAGCCCTTAGTGTGAGTTCTCTGTACGTATTATTTTATCTTCAAGTTTAATATGCACTCTATTACGTACCAAAAGGATTTAAATTTGAACAGCGATTTGAGCTATTATAGCTATTTAGCGAGATTGTGAATAATTTTTAGTTTAAGCGGCCTTAGCCTAGTTATTGGGTCTTCACTGGACTTGTGCAGTTTGAACAATTGTTACTAAAAGTTCTTACAATGTGGTGAAATATTGCAAGAAAGAAAACAACATTGTCAATGCAGAAAACACTGTAAGGGTTAGACAGACATTAGACGCTCATGCAAGCGTCATTCAATTCCATCAGTCATGATTTATGGAATGACTACTAATACTAATTCAAACATCATTCACTAT
>SJJU01013884.1:0-14028 GCA_012932125.1 Conopomorpha cramerella
AGTTATGTAACTATGCGGCCCTAAACTTACGACTTTTGTCTTGGAAATATGTGTACCTTAGGTACTTGTTTTATCTTCTGTTTTGAGAGACTCACATCATCAGCCACATAACGTCCACTGCTGGACGAGGGCCTACCCCAATGATTTCCGACATTTGGGGGTAAATGCCAATAATTGCTACGCTTGGCAGGCGGTTCGGTTTAACTCACAGAGAGCGCTCCGCTAGAGAGTAACCTCGGTCGCTTTTAACGACCGACCCCCACGACGGAAAAAGTTGGGCTGGGGTGGAGACACATATTGTATTCTATTCAGCATCACCACACGGCTTTAGGAGACTCACGCTGAACATGAATTTAAAAAATGTGATGAATAGGTACCTAATGAACAAGTGTGCTCCATCGTAGACCACATCGCTGCTTAACATCAGACAGGATGGTGGTCAGACGCTTGTTCATTGTGTTTTTTTTTAAAGATGTATTGTTGCCATACACGGCGTAAAAGGCGACCGCCGAATTATCAGACTACATCGAAGGGAAGTACCTATAACATGGTACAATGCATGAATAGGTGTATCAGGATGGTAGCAATAAAAAATCGATGAATTCTGTCTGTTATATCTCCTATATATCCTTTTCAGCAAAAAAAACAAAATTAAAACCTGGAATTCGGTCCATAAACGAGAAAGAATACGCGGTTAGTGCGTATCAACATTCATCAATATCTTTGCACGATAGATTGATTATCAGGAGAGATTTAAATGTATAATACATGCATATGCAGAGGAATTTTTATTTTTTTACTTTTAATAATGTATATTGGCAGAACAACGGTTGCCAGTTCCGCTAGTATAGTATAAAATAAAGTCACCTCCCGCTGTATACTATGTACTTAGCTTCCCTCTGTATGCTTATTTAAAACTACGCAACGGATTTTGATGCGGTTTTCTTTAATGGCTAGCGATATTCTTGAGGGAGGTTTATATGATACCTACATGCATATTTAATAGCACAAAAACACTGTTAACAATGTATATTGTCAAGACAACGTTTGCCGCGTCAGCTAGTGCGTATTATTACATAAAACCTTGTTACCGAGGATTTTATACCATTGCTAAATGCGTAAGAGAAAACTAAAAGTTTATTTTTTCTTTGTTCACAGGACAAGCACTACTTATGCATAATGGCGTCCGACTCCCCCGACCAAAACCTGACGCAGTACTTCAGCCTGTGCAACGACTTCATCCACGCAGCGCGACTACGAGAGGGAAACGTGCTAATACATTGGTATGGCAATAAGAAACACTGTACTAATTATTTATACACTCTGGCTTTTCAATCCCAAATCAGTATAGGCAGAGGATTCGCAAAGCCAATGCTGACAGCTCATCCAACGTGAGTGGGACTCGCACGCCTTAAGGAAACACTGAAAAAAAAATTGGTTTTCTTTTTCACACTATACTACAAAATACTTACATAGAACCCATAAAACACCGATTGCAAATCCAAGTAGGTACATACGGCTACGGTCCAAGAAAGAAAAGAACCAAGATTAATACTCTACCGGAATGTTAAAATTGAAATGTCAATTATGCAAATGGGGTTTCGATAAATACGCGCTTGAATGCGAAATCGTTGATTTCAGGCAATATTTTCAACGTAGTTATTACTTTGCGTGCCTCTTCAAAATCGCTTTCTGCGACATTACTTTACGTAAAATTATTAATCTGACATTAACCACTTGTGGCATCCTTTTGACATTTTAATTACTTAACCCTTTCGTGGATAGGTCTCGACTCTCGGCGTGTTAACAATCGAACTTCCAGTGTATGTTGTTGAGTGTCCTCGAGAGTGTTAACTCGTTAATAGACTTGTGGAGTTGACATTTGATAATTAATTAGTCAAGTGTTTACAGATAATTGCCGTGTTGGGGCATCGTTTATCTTTAGCAAATTAACGTAGAGATTAGGTATTGTTAGCGCAATGTAAAAGTAGAGAGATGAATTTTTTAGAAGGGATTTCAACCAACTTACCAATATTTTTATTGACTTCCAAGAAATTAGGGTCACTCTATTTGTAATCTCACGACATAGGTACACCAGGAACTATCATCACCAGGGTCTCGGGTTTTGCTTTACTCTCCCTTCGTTCGTATCAACCCATGACACCAAGACATGGTGATTAACCATCAGTGATACCTTTCCTATGACATCCCATTCAGTAATAATTTTTCATAATAACTGCCCTAATTACAATTAAAGTAATTGTATATTTAAACTATTACTAAGTATCTTGTCACAGTATAACACGAAACAATGGCATTTTACAGAACTTAAGCAAGATTTTAAAAGCTGCGAGTTCGCTTTATAAAACTCGGCTACGATCTAATAAATTGGTCACACAAACTAACTTAAACTGTTTTCTAACAAGGCAAAAAGTCGAGCAAGTAAGCAACTAATTATTTTTTCACGAACAGGCATTAATGTTTGCGGTGCACACTCCGCACAGGCCATTAGTAATTAAGTAGTGTCTAAATTAGGTTCTGTAGCAATATTCCCCGACGTGACGTAACCTGAACGGGTCGGGGGCTTGGCTGTCTGGAAAATGTAGTGCCCAACTTAGTCACGATTCTGTTTAAATTGTATCTTTTTAACTAACTGTAAATCTAGATAACTAACTCTAGGGTGTTTTGTTCCTTGATTTTATATCACAGTGGAATTAAATGTCTTTTGTGACAAATGTTTTTCGTGACGAGATTGCGAAGTTGCACAACCCATCGTTGCTTTTACAATAGGACAAAGGACCGGGAGAACGGCGAAGCGTCATTCATATCAGGTGAAAATTCCACGAAAGAAAAGGTTTCCGTCCAACTTTATGTGTAATAATGTAGGCATGACTTGCCGGAACCCGTGTTTCCTGCGCCATATGGTCAGAAGGTAATAATGTTAAAGGGTCAATAAGTACCTAATAAATCAGCATGTGTGCTCAATCGTCGCCCACAGTCCGGCGGTAGTCAAACGTTGCTTTTAAGAAAAAAAAGTATACTTAATTAAACCCCAAATGTACGTTCCGTAACAGGTGACATGACATATATATCTGTCATAATTAACACGGGGATGTATCGGATATTCGAATATTGCTTTGTGTTGTTCTGGACTTGTAGACAGTGAAACTAAATCGAATTTGTTGTTTTATAAGCATGATGAGAAGGGTCATGGATAAAGAATTCGTTACTTTCATACAATTTTGACAGACAGTAGTAACGTTGTAAAAATGTATGCAAAAACGGTTTGCGTATACTTTTAAGTTTACGTAATGTATGATTCCCGGGGTTAATGGGTATAAATCCATCAGTAGAATCGGTACACCCATCGACCTGTATGTCACCATCTGTGACATGTTGACCTATACGTTTTTATTGTGCTGGCGTTGGGAAAATGGTGATTCTTGTGTTTTATGTGGCATTTAGTAGGAACCCAACCTAGTATTGGCCATGTTAGTCTAACCAGCATGTGGTTGACAATACCTTCTACCTTTCTACAGATATTAAAAACATACCTAGGTAGGTATACTGCGTGCAAAAGGACCTCGAGCAATAGTCTTTGAAACGTTGTTAAGCCAAATGGAAAAGAAAAAAAAGTTTATTTTTTCGTTTTCCAGCATTGTCTCCATATTTTTTTTTAAACTTAATGAACAAGGGTTTTACCACCTTCCTGCCTGATTAGCGGCGATGTGGTCTACGATGGAGCACACTTGTTAGTTGTTGACAAGCCTAACAACGTTTCAAGGACCAATGCTCGGGGTCCTTTATTGAAATAAAGTCGTCGGTGATGTACCTATTATGTAAACAGACGATTGAACAGATCGTGGGCGAAGGTGACGTGAAAAATACTCGATACCGGAGGACATGTATGAAAAGATGTATGAATGTAGATGAAGCAAAAGGGTTATGTCAAGAGCGTGACTAATGGAGATCTGTAGGCTCTGCCTACCCCATCTGGGTGACAGGCGTGAAGTATATGTATGTAAATCTTAGAACTTTTTAAACTTTAATAAAAATTCATACCCAAAAATGACATAAAAGGACTTAGGTTGCCACTGGGTTGCGCTTACTCCGTGTGGATTACACCATGGAAACTGCATTACACACATTGCACTACACACCTGTATCCCAGAGTTTTAGATACAGATCTCCATTTGTCACGTTCCTGACATATATTCCTTTCGCTTTATTTCATCACAAATACATACAACTTTTCACACGTTATCTCAGATTTCGAGTATCTTTCACGCCATCTTCCGTCAGGAAATCACCGATTTGGTATGTCTTACTGTGGTGACCTCTGGCCCGGCTTCCCTTTCGTTAATCGATTCCGATCCACCTTCTCCATATTCGTGGACTACCGAAACATTCAGTTCCCATAAATAAATAACAAATATAGAAAAAAAACTCCTTAGTAGGTCAGTTGTAACTTGTAGGATGTGTTATTGAGCTATTAACCCCATGTCTTACACGAATGACGATTGATGGTGATTTGTGACTAGCCCATTACCTTAATGAATGAATATGTCGGTACATTTGGCCGTTCCCTGAATAGGGAATTGGGACATATACTTACAGTTAGTGTGATTCTTTTTATATCTATGTATTTCTTATGATATTATTATTATGTTATGTTATTTCAAGGGTTGTTTTTGTAACTCTGCCGCCAGCACCACAAGCTTATGTAATAGAATTGAGGCCACAATTGTTATTGATTACTGACAAACGCTGTAAACCTACCTGGTGTTTGAATATTTAGATTTTGTTTGTTTTCGTAATTTGAAAGCTTTGTTCTCATTGTGCACGTACGACACTTTACAAATTACAACAACGAACACTTTTGTACGATACTTGTTCATTTGAAAAGTTTAAAATTTTCGGATTTTTATCTCAAGTTTTCTCAACTGAAACACATGTTCAGTTGAGGTGCGGTTTGTGACAGAATTGTCGGCTCTAAGAGCCAATTTTAATTAATTGAATTGAATTAACAACGAACGCTTTGCAGTATAATGGAATCGATAACAATATTGTGATCTCTAATGAGTATTGATAAGTACGTTAAATATAAGTTACGTTATTGAGAATGCCCGAATCAAACTAAATAAAGTTTATTGAATAAATAAATAAATAATTGTTCTGTAGTAATTGAACATATATTAGTCAACTGGTAGGTACATCGATAATAATTAATTCCAACGTCTTATTTCCATGAAATAACAGATTGTTTTCATAAATATTTTCAATGTTCCAAAGGAAATTGTAACGATCGAATAAAGCTAAATGGATAAATAATTACTGCTGTTAATTACACACGTTGGGGACTGCAACAGAAGCAAAGTCTTTAATAATAAAAACATCTGTTATCAGTATTAACATCATGTTAAGGTACTGATAGACATGCTACTTAGTGGCATGCTTTCAGGGCTATTACGGTAAGTAACCACCAAGACGTCAAATATCTCAAATCTTCGACTCGTAATAAGAACATTAATATTACGGGAATCGCTGCAAAAGCATACTACTTACTAGCATGTGTATCAGTACCTATAGTTTTAGACTTTGGATTTCGATTTTAAAAAGGGTGTGTTCCCTTCGATTCTTGCGCCAGTATTAAACTGACATCTAAAAAAATCACAGGAGCAGAGTAGACGCTCCTTTTTTTCAAAACATTCTCCAGACATTTAGTTGCAATAAAATTGCAATGTTACTTGCATTTATAGCCGTTGTAAAGGTACTCTTAACTTTTAAACTGAATTTATTCCGAAACACAAACAACTTTCAAATGTCCGGACCATATCGGACTCTGATCCGATATGGTCCCAACTTGTAGGGGTCCAAAAAACCTACTCTAGATTTTTATTCTCGTGTTACAGAATGTATATTGTATAGATGTATATATAATAGATATATATATATGACAGAATATGTTCCATCTCTACCAAATCATTTGTCAAGCTTCAGCAAAAGCGGGATTTCCTTATTTTTCTGCTGCACAAAAAACAACGAAAATTTCGCAGCTCGAATTTTTTAGAGATATTATTCGAGGAAAAATTCGAGGCATTCTCAGCACTGTCGTTAACCTTCCGGAAATTGCCATCATCCGTTTTCACATCTGTCACTTTCATTGACATAACTTTTCCATTGGAATTTTTCCTCGCCTTTCTTCAATAAGTATAAAATGAAGTCGCATCCCACTGTATACATATACCCTTATCTCATTCGATTTTTCAAATTACGCACAAGACAATTAAAAAGACCTTAGATCTTTTTAATACATAGATCTAAGAATAAAGCTCATATATACAATAGCTACATGCATTAGAGTAGGTGGACACTAATAATTTAAAGGTTTCCCAGTAATTGGAATCACAGGATGTGGAATTAATTAACGGAGTCTGTGTTTCCAGCGCAGTACAGTCTAAAGATCTTCAAGTCACGGTTTAATAGATGAACAAGTGTGCTCCGTCGTAGACCACATCGCTGCTTAACATCAGGAATTGGTGGTCAAAGGCTTGTTCAATGCGTTTAAAAAAAAAATTAAAAATTGTCCTCGAGCTCGAGTCTTACCGATCAAGATGTTTTTCAACGGGAGAACCTTCGCGACTTTGCCAAAAAGTAGCAAGCAGAAAGCTAAGCTGTAAATAACAAGTCGATCCGGTGTTCAGTTGTTGATTCAAGGTCCTGGCTTGGAGCCAGGGGCACGCCCCACGGTTACGCTACTGGAATGATTAATGCCCAAGTTTTTTACATTACAAAAGACAGGGCAATCTCTATAGACTTGGCACGAAAAAAAGTTCATCAGCATTGGTACTTTCAAAGTGACTTTGAGCGAAAGGGTTCATAAATCAAAGGGAATTAATCCAATCTATCAACACAATCGGCACCTATTGTAGTGGTATATCTCTACTTGTGCTGTAATTTTAGTGCGGTTTCTTTTGGCTGGTAAACAGAAAAGTGAGACAGCATGAATGTTTAGACCAGGTGTAAAGATATGATTGTGTTTTGTTTGTTTTAGTAATCCCTATTTAGTATTTAGCACTCTAGAAAATGTTTAAACCTGAAATGAAATTTCTACAGTACATTAAGTTAATCCGGGTACCTACAAATTATTTTCTGATGTGTTAGGTCGTGATGCATCAGAAAGGCATCTATTTTATACATTTTACTGAAGCTGTCCCAAAACACTGCAACAGACACACGTGAACGAATCTTGTGATATAGAATGTAAGCGATACACACCACATCAGACAAAAAATATATACGTGGCTTTATTCATAATATCGCCGATTTATCACATGTCCAAAATTACATATTTTAAGCGTTTCTAAGCTCTCCGTATTTGTCACGCTAGAAGTGACGTAGGAAAAATTAAGTTGTGAAATACTTAATTCCCATGTATTAGAGGGACTCTCTGCCTGACCCGTTTTGGAATTAAAATGCGTGAATTGTAAGGTGTTTGTTACCTTGCGCCTTCGCCCATGAGCGTTAATTTCCGCGAAATGCTAAGCATGAATTATGTTCTCTGTATTTGTATTTATTGGCACCCTATTTCCTGTAAAATTGATCACATTGAAGCGTTGCTTCCTGGAAAGACGGTTTAACCTATTGAGTTCCTAGAAGAGACGTAATAGTTGGAATCTGTTTAATGTTTCACAATGATATTAGATAGCAGTGAACAGTTCTTAAGAAACTAATTTAAGATGAAAGGCACTTTTGCTATATGAGAAAGAAAGTTCTTCCAAAACTCTTTATTAATCCTACACCTCACAACACTCGTAATTACTCTTATTAATTTAGCTTATTTTTTTATAACCCACTATAAACATCACGCCTCGTTTATGACCATCCTGCCTGATGTTAAGCAGCGACGTGGTCTACGATGTAGCACACTTGTTCATTAGATACCTATTTATGCGTGAATTGAAAGCCTCCAGATTATAATAAGCAGGAATCGCGCTTATGTATAGTAAATAGTTTTTCCTTCAGTAGTAGATAGATTACAAAAAACTTGGATAGAAATAGATCATTTTGTAGCCCAATTTTTAACTGGACATGGAAATTTCAAACAAAAACTTCACTCAATGACATTAGTTCCTTCGCCTTACTGCGAATGTTCTAATATTAACAATAACGTTGATCAAACAGCTCACCATATCCTCTGGGAATGTGAGCTTTGGACTGAAGAGCGTAATTTAATGTTAAATGGCCTGATAGACTTATCTGGCCCCGTATATTATCCGGACCTTGTCAAAAACTTGAGGAACTACCGCGTTTTTAGACGATTTACTGAACAGTATTATTGGAAAAATAATAAATAGCTGATAGGGCCTTAGCAGTAGGTTAGAACGTCAGCCCCGCTAGGCTTTAGTCCTCCGCATTCACCCGTGGTGCTCTCCCGAAAGGAAATTTGTGCCTCGATTGTAATAATGCTGTCTCCCACTATTTAGGTTAGGGAAGTCAAAAAAAAAAAAACATATGTATGCATTGCAATGCAGCGCATATATGTATTTTTTCTTCTTATTTCTATAACGTCTTTAGTTTAATAACTGTGGGATCCAAGACAGAAGGCTAGGCCCCCCCGGGATCTAGCCCAGTCGTCAATGATTGAGCTCTTGTCTATTCTGGATGCCGCTGTAGATCCTGGCTCTAACAGGAATCACAGTGGTGGGAAAGTGGGTGGCAATATCCCGGAATGTGTGGTTACTGGATTAATAATGGCATACAATCAAAAAAGTTTTCTGTAAAATGCTTTCAATCCACTCGAAGACCTCAACTCGTCCTAACGGGTAATTAGTGTTATAACAGTAACTAGGACCTTCGTCTACCCTACTTTAAGATATCTAAGCTTAACCGTTAAACAGGCAGAAGGTTTATTTGAAAATTGATTTGAGATTGTATTTCAACGGACTAAGGTTCAAAATTAAGTGGGATTTATATTTATACCCACCAAAGGGTTAACTTGTTCAAGTCTACGCAAGGAAGCTATTATGAATGAAGAAGTATGCAGACATCATCATCCACATGGTGTCCACTGCTGGACGAGGGCCTCTCCCAATGATTTCCATGATTATTTGGTGAGAAATGCTAATAATCTCCACGATTTTCAGGAAAGTTGGCGATCGCAGTGGTGTTTTGGTTTAACTCGGAGAGACCGCTGCTGCCCGTCCTCCGGCAAGTTCGTCCTCGGTCGCCACTTACGACCCCAACGACGGGAAAAGTTGAGCTGGGGTCGTGACAATATGTCGCCGTCACACGGCTAATATCATCATGGAAAACACGAATTAGGTAGGTATTAGCGGCGAAACTAGGAGGTAAGCCGGTAGTGAAAAATAGGCACTTAACCAATTCTCATTTAGATTTTTTATTTGTTTTACTTATTTTTTTTTCTTATCACTATGAACAAGCGTTTGATCACCATCCTGCCTGATGCTGCTTGAGCTATAAGTCCCTACGCTACTTAATTTCCTTGAAAATATTTGTTAATGTACCTAGCATAGGCTTGTCTTGTACCGGCTTACCCCCTAGCTTCACCACTAGTAGGTATTTGGGGTTACTTTGAACTACGGGGGGTCATTTTAATCTGATTTATTTTCTTTATTTCAGTATGAAGACTTGTTGACTTCAAAAAAGTTAAGTTCAAATTCTTCCCGTGATTCAAAGTAATTCCAAGTTCCCATACCTATTTATTTTTTTTAAATAATGTCATAACAATTTACACTTCATAAACATTATCAAACATACTAAATTCCTACTTCCATAATTACACGAAGTATGTCAATCATAAAAAGGCACTCAAAGGTACAAAAACCAATTACGAAGTCAACTGAAGTGGGTCCACCTTATTCCGTTATTCACACGAATTTCGGGGGTCCTACTCTCCAATTAGGAAATCTTTTAACGATTTAATTAAAAGGTCTCTTGTGTAAGTGCTGTGGGGGATTAGCGGCTCGTTGCGGAAATAAGTAGGCACCTGGATGTGACTTTTTTAAATTCTTGTGTGTGACGTTAAAACAAAAACCTATTTCGTAAATTGGATTGCGTGTTTCTGGGATTTATTTATAATCCGACATATTAAGGAACGTGGTTTATATTTTTTCGTGGTCCAATTCTAGCGTTGTTTGTTTCGGCTGAGTGAGATAGCACGAGAGTTTTAGAACAGGACTAAAGATAAAATACGCTTCGTAGAAAGATGAATATGGATATTAAATAATATAAAATTAAAAGCCGTCCAAGGGAGTAATACTTAAAAACAATATTTACATTACATATTAGGAGCTGTAAATCTTACTAATATTATAAATGGGAAAGTGAGTTTGTTTGTTCCGCTTTCACGCCGTAACTACAGAACCGATTGCTTTGGAATTTTGCAGACGTATAGTTAGAAGTCCGGTTTAAATAATACGATACTTTTTATCTCGGAAAAATGGATATTCCCGAGGGAAAACAAAAATAATCCTTTATACCGCAATATAACCAAAGTCCACGCAGGCGAAGCCGCGGACGGAAAGCTAGTCGTAAATAAAAGTTAATAAAAGAAAATAACATACATACATACACTTCACGCCTGTCTCCCAGAGGGGTAGGCAGAGACTACAGATCTCCATTTGTCACGATCCTGACATACCCCTTTCGCTTCATCTACATTCATACATCTTTTCATACACGACCTCCGGTTTCGAGTATTCACGACCTCCGGTTTCGAGTAAAAGAAAATATGCTCAACTTTTAGTAACTCGAGTAAAGAAGTTCTCGAGTGGAGACCGCGTCTTAACAAACGGAGTGTGGGACGCCCTCAGGCAAGGTGGCAGAAGCTGGATGCGAGAAGTCGAAACCTTGAACTCCATAAGTTGGAGAGGACTATATCAGTGGACGAATATGGGGTGATGGTGATAACGCCTAATAGCTCCACATATTTCATTCGTTTTGAGAATATACTGGACAGACTGTACTTTCGTAGTTCTTCTATCTCACTCATTTAGTAAGCCCCAAGAGAAGGACAGAAATACAAAATCACAGTGAAGTAGCTAACTACCAAAGCTAAATGAACTCTACAACAACCATTCGTCCGCTTATCTTGACTTTTACAAAGTACTGCTACATTGTGCATTATTCATACAATTGCATTTGTACTTATCTAAGTCATTGAATCGTTAAGGTATCGTATCGTTTAAGGTTTAGCATATCCTAAAAGGTTAAAGTAGATAAGTTTTTGAGAAAAAAATAACACGTTTTTTTCTCAAACACATACTCGTACCTAGGCATATACATATTGAAGCATATACACATACCTATATAGCGCACTGACATATAAATAGTTTTACCGGGAGTAAATATTCCCGAATATAATCAAGGATCAGATCGAGTCTTTGGTTTTTGCTCGACATATCAACACAAAGTCGTGGTGCCGACGGCCAATCGTATCAGTCAGACTATTTATAGGGCAAAGAAAAGGTAAAGAATAGGGAATGTCCAAATGAGTTGATTTTGAGAAATGCACATTCAAAAGTTTGAAAATCCTGGACATTCCTAGTTTTTTTCCTTTCAACCAAAAACAAAACCGCCTTTCTTGCGCTATCTAGTTGTTTTCTTTAAAAGCTATGTTAAATCACTATTTAAAATTAAACCACATGTATTTCTGACTTGAATTATAAGTTATTTATTGAAAATCATAATCCTATATAACAGGTTGCTTTCACCAAACACCATCGCCATCTAGAAGTCTATCAGCGCCATCTACTGGATTTTTAGGGAACTAATAATGATTCGGAATAAAAGTACCATAGACAATAAGTTTCTTCCAATTAAAAACAAAAAAAAGTGACACTCCTTGGTCTCTGCCTGTACCCTTCATTTGTCAAAAGAGATCATTTTACACTCGCCGCTTTCATGTACTACTGGTAAAGCCAACACAAAATGGACGAAACAAAGCCTCTCAATGCGGAGGGCAGAGACTATCGATCGCAATCCGTAACGAACACGACAAACCTCTAGCTGTTTCCACTTTTTCAACCACACACGTCCGATATCTGTTTAAAAAAATAACGTGTAAAATAGAGGACATAAAAAGTATTCAGCACTTTAGTTTTGTTGGGTGCGTCTGGATGCTATGCCTATCTCTTTAAATGTAAAAATGTCTGTGTTGGCAGTGTTGTCTCGAGATGTTCAAGTTACGGGCAAAGTGGTACCTAATACACAAGTGTTCTGCTTAACATCCGGCAGGATGGTGGTAAAACGCTTGTTATTAGTGCATTAAAAAGCATATTAGTGAAGTACAGGGTTCTAAATGCCTGGTTTGGTCTCTGGTGTGCGTAATCTATACTTCTATACTAATATTGTAAAGAGGAAAGATTTGTTTGTTTGTTTTTATTGAATAGGCTCCGAAACTGTTTTGATGATTCTTAAAGAAAGCTGAAGAAACTAACACTGCGTGGCTACTAGCTGTGTCACGTAGTGTTACTCGCATCCTCCCGTTCCCGTTGGAATTTCGGGATAAAAAGTAGCCTATGTTCATTTGGAAAGACGTAGCTTTCTTTTAGTGTAAGAATCATCAAAATCAGTTTCGGAGCCTATTCAATAAAAACAAACAAACAAATCTTACCAACCAATAAAAAAGGTACTGATAGACATGCTACTTAGTGGCATGCTTTTGGGGCTATTACGGTAAGTAACCACCAAAACGTCAATTTATATCTCGAAGCTTCGACTCGTAATAAGAATTATTACGGGAATCGCTGCAAAAGCATGCTACTTACTAGCATGTGTATCAGTACCTTTATAGTGTAACAAAATTATAATGACCATCAGAGAAAAAAAATGGTGTGACACACGGGTGTATGTAGAAACTAAGTTGGTACATTTTACATATCACTCTATTCACTTTCAAATCCTGCCTGGTGTAAAAATAGAGTGATCATGGCAAAGACAAGCATTCAGCTTACCTTCGTTATTTGCCCGACGTTTCGACACAGTTACATGTGTCGTGGTCGCGAGAACGCTTGTCTTTGGTTAATTTCGCGCCGTAACACCCGGTTTCAACTAGTAGAATAATGTCAGTGCGCGTTTCTTTAAAAAAATGATTGATCATGCCAAAGTTTGAAGACGCGCAGACTGTACTGCTCAGGAGACACAAACTTACCAAGTCATACCAAAATCTAACGGTTCGTACTAAGAGAATGGAGGCAAAGCGCGCGTAAGGTAAACCCCTTGACATGGATGACGTGTCATCCATGTCACTAAATAAATAAAAAATACACTTCATGCCTTTAATACCAAAGCGGGGTAGGCTTGCTAAGCAAATACCCACGGTTCACCAAGCTTATTTAATCCAACGTCGCCATTCTAGAGTTCATATACGTTGTGGTGTGCGGGTTTCATCAAAAACTAAACAAATGTTTATTAATCAATGAATGTCAAAAGTTGAAACTCACCTTTCTTCTTTCTGTCGGCAGCAATTGGCTGGCCGTCCTCTCGGCGCCACATGATCTTGGGCGTCGGGAATCCATCAGCCTTGCACACCACAGTCACGTTCTGGTTCTCCCGCACCGCCACGCTGGATGAGGAGCTCTCCTCGTCCAGGATGTTTGGCGGCACTGGAATTTGGAATTAATTAACACCGAAGAATACAAAATAGTACCTATCTACAATCGTTTTATAGGAGTAAAAAAATTGGAGTTTTATATTTTGGATATTAGGAGACTAGTGAACTCCCCGCGTCTATTCAAAAATACTCAGCAACTTTTAGAACCATAACTTGAAAATTTGCTTTTCCTCATATAAACTTTTGCCCCCCTTTTTATCCACTTACGGGATTAACTTTGGAATATCCTTTTTTTCTCACGTAAACATCATAAATATAACCCCTGTGCAATATTTCAGGATTTTGACAAATAATTATAAAAGAAAAACATTTTTATATTAAACTAGGTGTCTCGGCAAACATTTGTTTTGCCATAGGAAGTCGCCTTTTACCTCGTTTATTGGATGAAATAC
>SJJU01013886.1:0-16162 GCA_012932125.1 Conopomorpha cramerella
ATCCTGCCTGATGTTAAGCAGCGATGTGGTCTACGATGGAGCACACTTGTTCAGTAGGTACCTATTCACCCGCAACACAGTCGTTCCACATCCTGGCGGTACGCACTATGAAAGTGGACGCAAACCGTTTGGTTCGCGTAAAATGGCAAATCCACCTGGTATGAATGACGTTATTTTCCGACTTTTTTTTCGATGCATTTTACCTTCATGGTCCTCTTGGCGAACTTGTCTCGGCAAAATGTCTGCCCACGTTTTCGTTAAAATGTAACAACACACTAAAATGTAAACATATCGGCATTATACACATTATAGCGCCGGGGGTACGTCCATTGTATGCAAATGCACTGTAAATTTGATGAACAATGGGTTAGGGAGTTCAAGTTTTATACGTTTCATTGTTGATATGTTTTTACTTAATTTAATTAGAGCGTCTGTGGTCCAGTTGGTCGGATACTTGACTTGTAACCGGGAGGTCCCGGGTTCGAGTCCGGCTACTTGACGTGTACCAATGGGACTCTTTTTCAGAGCCTATGTACGCAACGCAACGCTCGTACGGTGAAGGACAACATCGTGATGAAACCCGCACACCACAAGGTGTGTGAACCCTATAACGGCGATGGCTCACCCCCTGTCACGTTGGGTTAAATACGCTTGGTGAACCGTGGTACTTGCTTTAGCAAGTGCCTCTGCCTACCCCTCTTTGGGATTAAAGGCGTGAAGTGTATTTTTAATTTAGTTAGACTCTGATAAAAAATCGAAGTTTTTGTGTTTAGCGGCGTTGTATTCGTTTTCGTATGAGTCACGTTTTGTTAAAGCTTTCTTTATTTTTGCAGGCAGGATGGTGGTCAAAGGCTTGCTTGCAATTACGCACCATCCTGCCTGGTACTGAGTGCCAGCAGAATATCAAAGTCACGGGCAATCGTGGCAGCATGCTGAGGACGGCGTCTCGTTTTTTTTTCTGACAGACATAAGAACGATAAATAGTAACGTCGCATTTAACCTGCATTGTTTGTAATCTATTGTAAGTGTGTTTCTATGTCTATTTGTTAAGTTGCGATGTAGTCTACGATGAAGCACGCTTGCCTATTATATACCTATTCACCTGTGGCGTGCACTGGCTTTTACGACAAGGTAGGCAGTGATCACCAAGGATTGACACCTATGTATAGGTAACTTGCCTTTACGAACCTACATCTACTCACCCACAAAACACAGGACCTTCGTTCGCCTCTGTCGTGAGTACAACAAAAAAAGATCTAGCAATAACTCTATTATAAGGTAGGCAGTATCTTTTTGCCTATATGGTGTGCACGCCACTGCTATTCACCCCAGTAACTAAATGTAATCGAACTATAAGCCACAAGAAACACAGACACCGGCAAGTCATTCCACAAAGACTCGTATCACACTATAAAGTCGACACAAATCATAAATTGACCATACTCACATGTGAACCTTCTCTTTTTCTCATGTCGAAATAGTTGTATGGGAAGTTGCATGACGCACCATACAGCAATATTTGTTAATACACTGTGTAAACATTAAACAAAACATCCTCGCCTAATTCCGCTGCAACATACCTATTTACGTGGATTATAGTTTCATCACGCGTGGAGTTTTGTTACATCGTAATTCGTCGTAAATTATTAGTTACCTATAGAAACAATAGTTAATACTATACAAATTCTGTAGTTCTTCGAACTTCATCGTACGATGTAAATGCTCTTTGACACGCTAAGCTATGCTCGGTACGCATTCACATAACCATCTTATTCCGACCCGCGATTTCTTAGACTTTACTTTCAATTACAGCTCTCCCAAGTGTTTTTTGTAATGCAACTTTAAAGATATCTTCAGCTATCCTGTCAAGACACGGTTCAGTGAATGAATGAGTTTAAATTGAACGTCTTGTTTTAGTTTGTTCATATGTAAAGGAGTTCAACATGCTTCGGTATTTGGTTGAGTTCTGATGATCATATTAACCATTGAAATACTTCACAATTTATGAGGGCCTGACCTCATCGTAAATCATGCCGGTAAAACACCTAGAGTAATCAATGACTCAATTGAAATTATTACCTCAATGATGCATTTAAAGACTGAATTCTTTGTATCGTTCGGGAAGTTTAGTTTTTTTACAAATAAGATTTTTTTTTAAAGAAACGCGCACTGACATTATATTCATAGTTTAAACCGGGTATAACGGCGCGGAGTTGACTCACCCCGTGACCACGACACATGTAACTGTGTCGAAACGTCGGGCAAATAACGTAAGGTAAGCTGGTGAATTTAGCGCCGTTATACCCGGTTTAAATACATACATACACTTCACGCCTGTCTCCCAGAGGGGTAGGCTGAGACTACAGATCTGCATTTGTCACGGTCCTGGCATAACCCTTTCGCTTCATCTACATTCATACATCTTTTCGTTCATGACCTCCGGTTTCGAGTACTTTACACGCCACCTTCCGCCAGGACATCACCAATCTGGTCAATGTATGTCCTTCTGGAGCGACCTCTACTCACCCGGCCCATTACATCACCCATATAAATCTCTTTCGTTGATCGACTTTCATCCATTCTCTCCATATGCCCAATGTATAATGTATGCCCCGGTTAAAATTATTAATATAAATTAGAATTTATACAAATAAGACGAAAGATAGTTTTTTTTTTAATCACTATGTACAAGCATTTGACCACCATAGTACAATCTTTACCTCATCATAAGCCGCATGACGACCACTGCTGGAGGAGGGTCTCACCCAATGATTTCTATGATCATTTGTGGGAAATACCAAAAATTGCCATTCCTGGCAGTTAAGTTGTCTGTAAAAAAGCAATTGACCACCATCCCGGCTGATGTTAAGCAGCCATGTTGAGCCATGTTAGCACATTGAACACACTAGTTTATTCTGTATATATATTTGTAAAATTGGCTTAATCATTCTGTTAGTTTTATTCAATAACATGAAGATAATGATAATTTATGTAAGTCCTCTTACCACTATTAATATACGCGTCTTTGTTTGACATTTGTAATGGGACACGTATTATTTAAAATTGTATGATTTAAACGAAATGAATTAGTCAGCGTATTCCTGTGACACAAATCTCATTAATTCTGTTATGATGATAATACCATTATGCATTTAAATAGAGGGGCCGTTGGTGTAGTGGTCAGCATGTCTGCCTTTATTCCTTAAGGTCGTGGGTTCTGCCTATCTATCCTGCAAATAACTTTTGAACAAATTAGACACACATACAGACTCGTCAAACTTATAACACCCCTCATTTTGCGTCGATGGTAAACAATACTTTAGCCCGTAAGGAAAATACACACATGAAAAGTGTCTAGGGATCAAGAACATTTTTAGCTCTTAAAAGTATCTAATTTATTTAAATCAAATCTAATCTTCTGGATTGGTCTCCTACCTAATTCCCCATGCCTGTATCATTGACTTATCACCACATTTTGTATAAATTATGAATGAATTCAGATTTTGTAAAATATATTCTTGAATACAATCTTCTAAAATGTACTTGATCCCTAGACACTTTTGATGTGTGTAAACAAAAAGGCGAACTTTTTAAGCCACGCGCCAAAAGATCCTTGTCGTTTTCTACATGCATAATATTATTACCCATCACGGCGCGTGACGGTGGGTAATGGCAAATTTGCGTGTTCTTCCAACCTTCCTGCCAACCGAAACTGACGTCCCCCACTATTATTACAAAACACACATACATACACCGTCTCTGTTTCGTAACCTTTGGTAATTTAACTGAGCTCCGCTCGCTTTGGAAACTCAATGACAAAAGTGTCAAGTTATTCTGTTCCTTGTGTCTTGTTGAGGTTTATAAAATGTAGGTAGGTAGTAGCGCAGGTACCCTAAAATTACTGTCTGGCTAATGTCTAATGTCTAAAACAAACACGGACAGAGTTTTGAGAAGACTGGCAGGTATTGTTTGTATTTGTAATGTATTCTATGGAAGGTACGAATCATAATATTTTCTATTCTAGTTTTGTTTGTTTAAGTAGTGTTTAGGTGATTATTTCTAGTTTAGAGGTCAATTCGGACATTCTAATTTTTGTAACTAATTGGGTGTTATAACGTAGATATCACATTATGAACCTTTTTTTTCGAAGGGGAAATCCTTTATGGATACCCAGCCGCCCAGGGGAGTGACTGGGTTATGTTGGACTCATACCGATTGAAACCCCTCCGGTGGCCTTCGGCGGTGCATGACGGGTGACTCCGGGATCTCCAAAGAACGCACCGGTGTCACCCTCGCACTGCGTCCTTAGACGCGCAGGGAACTTTTTTAGCCCCCCCCCCCCTTATCAAATAAGGTTAAATAAAATTAATTGAATACCCGCATTGTATAGAATCAAAGACATATTTTGTTTTTTATACTGTAATAAAGATATGATTTTTGTTTGCTGTCCTGTTCTAGGGATTAGATGTCACAGTTGCTGAGATCGAACTGGCAACCCCTAGTTTTATCTTTTCTTACGTTCCACAATAATCAAGGTCATTCAGATTAGTCCAGTATCAGTATTAATGGTTGTTTCAGTACAGCCATTACGTATTGCAAACCTTGAGTCTAATTACCTACAATCGAAAGAAAGTGTCCCGTAAATCATTTGTACACAAAGATTAATAGATTTGCTCCGATGTATGCGGGTGATGCGAAATGGTATAAATCAAGAATTACCTAACGCTTGTTCCTCTCGGACTTTTATGTGTGATGGAATTAGATCAACGCGCGGCATTGGATGAAAAGGCGTACGCGTCTCTTCACTAAAAGTAAAAATAGTGACCTCTTTCTTTGCTAGTTTATTACTCTGCCGTTTGAACTTTTAGCCATGGACGAGCCCGTATTCAATTTTGACAATGCAGGCGTACTGGCAGCTGGGGGGGAAAAAAAGGAAAAAAAAAGAAGAAAAAATCACACCACGTTCCTCGTCGCGGCGTTCGTTTAACCCGACACCTAGACCCATACACGTTCAATATAAACTGACCCGACATTGTTCACACAGTTTACTCGCACGTAGACCCCAATTTCGTCGAATAGAAGCCTGCACTAACCTCGGTTATAACTCTGGCTGAAAAGAGCCGCGAACAAAAAAAAAAACAGAACAGCCAGTATCATCAGGACTCCACCACTGACCTAAATAGTATGCGACATTGTCGCGGCACGGTCACCCTACTCACTAGGAAAATGTACGCTGAAAAAAAATGTTGTTCTCGCGAATAATGTGACTATCGTTCCGACGAGAAAAATGTTTTAAAACAAGAAGTGCGTTCCGGTTATTACGCGCATAAATTCTTCACGTTTTATTTCGACGTCTGACAATCCTTGTGCCAAATATTATCAATAATGCTCCTTTGTCTTAGTACAATAGCTCGTGATGTCGCCTCTTGGCAAGTGGCGGTGCTCAAACGAATTGAAATAGGTGCTCCATCGCTTCAGCTGTTAATGAGACGCTCCTGACAATTTGCCAGATCGCACTGAGATCGGTTTGTTAGCTTTGTATTGTATTTCGAGTCCAGTTTAATGCAATGCCTTGGTATTCGGATAGATCTATGGCTCGACCCAAATAGACGGCGGTTGTTAAACTACCGAATTGTTGGTACCTACCTACGTATTTATTTGTCAAAATTTATTGGATTAGTTAATGTTTATGATTGGCGATCACGTGTTAAAATGTTCTAGTTAGAGAACATTATTATTTTGAAATAGTATGATATCTAAAGACGCGTCAAGTGTAAAACAATTTTTATTTTGTGATTCGGTGCCGAATTCAATTAAATTGTTTTATACAATTTATTGTTTTTCAACCTGTCTGCGGTTGATTCCAAATTATTTTGTCGCTATTTTATCTACAGCTTATAGCTGTACGCTGTAATTTTATCTACTCGCATTTCGTTTGTTCTCGTGGGAATTTGGGGATAATATCAATAATATTACATAGCCTAAAGCCTTAATCGATAAATGATCTATTCAACACAAAAATAATTGTTGAATTCGAACCAGTAGTTCCTGGGATTAGCAAACAAACAAACTCTTCAGCTTAATAATATTAATATAGATTTACAATAATTCGTATATCGTAAAACTTACTAACCGGCAACCTACTACTATAACTACTACTTACTAAACTTACTAATTGGCATTAGGTATTAGAAACTTGCATTTGAAATAATATACGTTCCTAGTTCTATCATATTAATGTAAAGGTTACTATAGGTACGTAAATTTAAGTTTAATATTTTTGCTTGCATGCCTTGCCTTGCGACCGAGAACAAAAGTATTTCTATTTTCTCTGTTGAAATAATTAATTGTAGACTTCAAGGTGGTTTGTTTCATGTTGTAAATGCATTTATAGAATAGTTATAAATATCTTTGTACATTTATCTCTTCACTATAGTAGAAAAATAAGTATATAGCTTAAAAATATTGGTGTAATCGGCATATTAAAATTTGTACGACCTTCATCCCCTGGTCATTGGTTTTTTTACATAATGTTAGGTCTTTAGGGATGAATATAATGGTATATTCTGTGTTATGATTCTGCCATTTAGATTGTGGGTAGATGATATCCTGGCTCTACCAGGAGTCATAGAGGTGGTAATATTAGTGTGGTAGTATAATCCTAGGATATGTAGGTATATAGGTTTCGTAAAGTTCCCAACGGCATGCTGAAACCAAGAAGAAGATGGGAGGCTTTGGACAGTGAATAATGACCCTTAAGCTGTCCTGCAGCGCAATCAGTGATTAGGCACATATTCCCATGAATATAATGCGATGTTACGCCTTTTCTTCGTTTGATGGCAGCATACTCGATGCCCGATCAAATTTCGTTTTCATTAGATTAGGCATCTGGCACGTGTCTTGAAATGCTTTCCAAATGGTCTGCCTCAGAACAATATTACCGCTATCCAAACACCAAATGCTAAATCGACTGTACTGTGTACGTCATTGGCCAAATTAATATGTTCGACGCATTCGAAAACAGTCCTACGCTACAAAGGTGCTCGGTACAGCGAGAGGTCAAAATGCTTTGGGCAGTTGATTTTCGGAATATCGGATTGGAACGTACAGTAACGGATTGATGTATGAAGCCAATAATGCAAACAACCATTGAGTATCTACGTCAGTCGCATCCAAAATAAATTTTGTGAAGAGTGAAAAACTGTTAAGAAAAAGGTGTATTATTATTATGTTTCGTTACTACAATGGAGGCGTACGAAATGTGAAAACAATATTGAAATTTGGAAGCGTTTAGGATATTATACTATTACTATGTAATTACTATAACAGATCACAGTGGCGTGCTATTGGAGAGGGCTATGTCCAGCAGTACACAAGTATGGGCTGATGATGATGATGTAATTATATACATTCTAAAGTGTGCGTATATGTCGCACAGTGAGAACAAAAGTGACACAAAACAAAATGATTCATTTTATGAAATTGAACCTTAACATAAAATATAGAAAACTTAAATTACAAAATTGGCATGTTCCTTTTTGTTCTAACTATGCGATATGTAAATATTAATTTTGAGTAAAGAAATGCATAATTCCTTCAATTTCAATAATTCCAAAATGAAAAATTGTCGAAGTAACCAATGTAGTTTACTTTATTAAACAATAAATAATAATAATTTTTCAAATGTTGAATCTTATAAGAATATTTATAATTAGATTCATACGATAAGAAAATATGCACTTTTCTAGCCTATCATTATACCTATATGTCACGCTTATTTTCCAAAGAGAGAGATAGACGTATAGATGTGAAAGAGACGAAAGAGATTCGCCAGGATACAGGACAAGTGGACGTCCATAATATCTGCCTATCATTACACGTACAACCACACTAAACAAACCTCACTAAAGTATCGATATTACTTCCGTTTGTTTGAAATTCGAACTGGAATCAATTAATGTTGTTTGTACTAATAACCGGCTGTGCAGAATTCAAGTGGCACGGATCATGCTACCCACTGCTTGAGCCGGTCGATTTAGCCATCAGCCTATTCCGGCTTTTATGATGAGCGCAAATAGAAACCAATGTTGCCCATTTGTAGGGCTGTTGCTACTGTTCTACAAGAGTTTTTCTGGTGTGCGCTGGGAAATTCGTCCTAAGTGGTAATATTTTTACGTCTCAGATTCCCGTGCTAGTAATTTCTTTTTATCGTGGGAACATATCCACTAAAACCTCATGGTGACCACTCGCGCGTTATTTCCGTGACCCCCGGATGAGCCTGAGCCACTTGAACCGTTTGGATGTTCCATACTGGTATGCGAGGAAAGAACAATAATGACACGAGATGAATTTATTACAATATACGTCATAAAAGGCGACATAAGGATGCGAAAGGTAAAGGGTTGGACGCATATGGAATATTCTTATCATTTGTACATCTTTATCTATAAAGCTGTGAATGACCTAGAAAGTATAATGTCTCTAACTAAATTACTTTCAACATGAGTGCAATAAATGATGTGATAAATGTTCTGTCCGTTTTATTAAGAATTACGCGTTAGATATTTGTATACCTGTTCGCATTTTCATACTTCACATCGCCTTTATAGAGTACACACACTTGTGGTGTGCGGGTTTCATCACGATGTTGTACTTCACCGTACGAGCGTTGCATTACGAGCAAGAAAAGAGATTGGTACACGTCCAGTAGCCGGACTCGGAACCCGCGACCTCCCGGTTACAAGTCAAGTATCCGACCAACTGGACTACAGTGAGCACAATCACAATATTTTTTAAGCGTTCACTTTCACGAACTTTTTTTTTCATAATTCAATGCGAGTGCTGAAAACACGTTCGGCAACCCTATTTCTTTTGCATAGGTTTCCTACGCTACACTTATGCGTGCGCGTGTGTGTGTGTGTGTGTGTGTGTGTGTTTGTGTGTGCGCATAGACATTTTAGTTGGTAAATTGATTTCATTCACGAAGACGGATTCGGAGGGATCGCTCGCTTTTCCAATTTTGTGTGTGAATGGTTTCTATAGCGTCTACTTTTGAATATCGATATAATAACGCCAGATGCTTTTATCCTGTATTTTCGGGTGTGTGCGTGCATTAGGCCCGTGTGTGTGTGTGTGTGTAAGATGAATATGTGTGAGTGTAAGCGGATTACACGTGAGTTGTAGTTCTTTTGAGCGGATCTGGGGATTTGAGGGTGTTTCACTTGGACCGCGAGTATGCCGGTTTTGCTGAATTGAAGTTGACTATTTTCAACGGCTTATCGATCGTATTGTCGTTTTATGTCGCCTCGTTAGATTGTATTGAATTTAAGAATGTAGTGTGGGATCGTTAATATTTCTCTGTGCTATATTACAAGGTACTTTAGGATTTACTTAAATTTTATACTTGTGGATATATAATAGTGCCCTAATGATTTTCTTAAACTAGTCCGAACATCAATTTTGTAAAATAAAGCATGAGCTCTTCAAACCTACCTATCAAATGATAATAATGTAGATATAGATATTGTCCATATTTTTATAAATTTTCTGGAATACAATGAAAATACCTGAAAAGACCACCAAAAAGTTTGTGTCCCACCCGTAGGACACAATAGTGAATCACCCTTACTATTTATAAAAGGCTAAGAGTGTTCCCCTCGTGTCAGGATTTCATTCAGGGACAAGCGTTGCGTCGTCGCTCGCCGCGTCAAGCGCAAGAAGATGGTTAACACAGAGTGTAAAAATACCCCGAGCAATGGTCTTAGAAACGTTGCTGGGATTGTCAACAGATATGAGCAACTTTTACTATAACGACAATGCGGGGAAACGCAAAAAAATGTTTTCTTCTCCATACAAAATAGACAATGTTTCGCCTCCGGAGAGTTTTGAACGTTTTGTATCATCATCATCATCAGCCCATACTTGTCTACTGCTGGACGTTTTGTATGGAGATGAACATTTTTTTTTTAGAGGTTGTTCGTATTGACGAGCTCTACGTTTCTAAGACCATTTGGGGTATTTTTACACGTAGTATGTGGACGCAAGACACGACGCGTGTCCCTATATGAGGCCTTAACTGTAGGTACCAAGTTTGTCTTTGTCTAGCATTATGACGCGTGACAAAGACAAGAACTCTTAAACAGGTGTTCATGGAGTCCACGCTAAAGATGGCGATCACTTTCTTTTAACGGCTCAAACAGGAAGACTACCTCAGAATGAAATTACTTGACATTTTAAAAGTATAATTTAGAAGCAAGCTTTTTTATTACCGGTCCAACAGATGTTCTTTAAAGTGGCCTGGATCACCGATAATAAGCACACGACAAGTATATTTAGACGTATTAAATGTAAATTGTAAGGTAAATTGTATTGGCTAGGTGTATTACCTAGCTATTTTTATAGATAAACTGTTTCATTGTATGAAAATTATATCGATACCTCGAGGTAGAAAGGTCGTATAAACTATATCACCAACTTACCGTTATATAGACCAATCTATAGAGCAGAAAATTCTTCATAAGCCAGCATTCAGAACTCAATTTGACCAAAAGTGGCTTTTACGACCTTTCTACCCCGAAGTATCGATATAATGCGACAATTTTGACTGATCTAAAAGAAAATTTGAACTTTCGTCTTTTCGTTGACCCTATCTCAAAATGATTTCAATATTATTATTAGGTTGTCATTAATAAATAATCGTAAATAAAAAAATAAATATAGTAAGTCTTACTGGCCGACATGGACTAGTGGTACAGGGCATCTGCTTCTACGACGTCGCGGGTTCGATTCCCGCTACGGACATAATGCTTAAGTGATGAGCTGAGGCATTTGTTGTGTGCGTCTGGGTGTTTTATTTATCTGTGTATGTATTTAAAGGTATTTATGTCTGTGTATCAGTCTCTGGCACCCATAGTACAGGGTATCCTAGTTTGGGGTCAGGTGACCGTGTGTAAAAAAAATGTCCCGGCATTTCTTTATTTTATTTATATGGACAACAGAATGGTATTTCTACCATGGCGTAGTTACAAGTTTTATAGGCGTTTTATTTTTGTTTATATTTAGACGTATTTATCTCGGTACGCTTAGCATTCATCTAAACGGCCTGTGGTTACATATTTTTAGTGCTTAAAATAACATTCCAACTAGATATCGCTTCTTGAGTATTCATTTTATCTTCTTAGATGGAAATGTATTTTGCAATATTGTAATTTATTCGTACGTTATGAGCATAATATTGAAAAAAAAAAACCGGCCAAGTGCGAGACGGACTCGCGTACCGAGGGTTCCGCCGTACAAACGTAGCGGTTTACAATTTATCATTTTCGCATTTTTTCCTTTATCTGTACTATATAATGTTGAATTTCAAGATTCTTAGTTCACGAGAAGTAAACCGCATTTACCCGCGAACCCATTGCACTCGGCATTGAATCAATTTAATAACAAACGCCGATTGACGGCCGGCATGGGCTAGTGGTCAGGGCATGTGCCTCTAGGACGACGGACTCGGGTTCGATTCCCGCCACGGATATAATTTATTTATGTATATACAATAAAACAATAAGTCTTAACAGCATAGAGCCAAAACGCACTTATTGCTACACACTAAAAACATAATAAACACTCACACACACTGTACAAGAAACAAAACAAAATTAAAAAATCCTTATGTATAAAAAACACTCTTACTACTAAAATACATTTTTAACATTTTTGCTAACTGAGATGTTGCATCAAAGCTTTTTCATAATGCTTTAGTGATGAGATGAGGCATTTTTTGTGTGCATCTGGGTGTTTTATTTATCTATGTATGTATTTAAAAAGTATTTATGTAAGTGTATCGGTCTCTGGCACACATAGCACAGGGTATCCTAGTTTGGGATCAGGTGACTGTGACGGTATGTAACTATCGAAGTTAATTAATAAAATTATACATGAGCTAAGATACTAGAATTAATTTGATACCAAACTATCTAAATCGTCAAACCCTGACTTCCTTATCTTGGAAATATCTTCTTTCTAACAAAATGTATTATTTTTATTATCGTTAGTCTCGCTAAAACTCGGGAACGACTGGACCGATTTAGCTAATTTTGGTCTTGAATCACACATGGAAGTCTAGGGAAGGTTTAAAAGGTGTATTTATTCCAATACACGGACTACAAAGGCAAAACAAATGTTTGCCGAGACATCCAGTAAAATATAAAAATCGGTTCATAAATGACGGAGTTATCCGCCAATAAACGTAAAAAGCCACACTCTTTCACTTCTTCGTGTCATCCGTATTGCTGTCTCGTTTTATCCTAAACGTCGTTTTCGCATTGCAAGTCTAGTTGTTTTTTATTTGAGAGGTAAACGCTCATATTACTACGTTATTAAGCATTACGATGTCAATAGTCATTATCCGATGCATTGAGCGAATGTAATCTTTAAGGTGGGGATATTAAGTATTATTTTTCTTTGACAACGTTGAAAGGAAATTACAGTGGAATTAAAAATGTAGAAACGGTGACATTGCAAAAGACGACTTTATCTCTCAGAGTCACTATATTCAAATTGTCGAATGTACTTGTGTTCCCCAAGGCCCGTGTGGTAACCCGTTGAAGAAAATACAAAAAAAAGATGCATAATATGCCGTCCTTGAGGAATGGGGAATTTTATTTGACGTTTTTCTGACAGATGTTTTTACTTTCCAAACAAAGTTTGACAGTAATAACAGCTCTCCGCCCGAAAATCTTTTGGAAAAACGTCATAAAAATCCCCATTGAAAATTGCCCCTAAAAATCTGAAAACAACACCTTTACTTTCATGTCATTGTTTGCCTTTTTCAATTATGTATGTTGTTGCTGACAGCCTTATTCATTATAAAAATGTCGTCGTACTATAATTATCTGTTTTTTTTCTGTTATTATCAGCAGGTGTTTTTTTGTTTTATTTTTTCATTTCTATTTGTATTATGGTTTTTATCTGTGTTTGATATTACGGCTGTATCGATGTTTTTAACACCTTTACAAATTACGGTTTCTAATAAAAACTATCTAAAATCTATTATGTATTTAGCAGTATTATACAAAAAAACATTTGGATATATTTCTCTAATCTAATATAATCTAATCTGCGACATCTACGCCCCCCACCCCCCCCCATGAAACCAAATGAATTTACTTTAATGTCGTTGTAGAGAAATTCCTGAACACACATATTATAATAATATTCTGTTTAGATTGCTTATGAGCTTATAAGAAGATTATAGCAAGAGAACGACTATTTTATACCTTAAAATAGTAATGCTCGATTACTATATAGCATAGCTTAGTGTCCTTCATAACGAGCGTAATGAAAAGAGCGGGGAATCAAAGTGCATGGTAAACATTACATATGCAAACGATCATTCCATGCAAATATCGAGTGATAACATCTACTATTCATTAATATGATTATGTACAGTGCTTCTATTTGCTTACTGCAATAGTGGACGCTCCGCGATTTCATTCGCGGAGTTTTAATATTAATTTATATTAAAAAATACTACCACCAACTTAAACAACCATAACTACAAAATTATCTACTAATTTTGAATGAAATAAAAATGTATTTCTCTTGAAAAAAAAAAACTTTAAATAAAGTATGTCAGTATATCGGTAGATAATAAATAAAATATCTACGTTTTATTAGCTATCCATGGAGGTATAACATAACACCTTAGGAAAGGAACAGCCTGGGGTTCTGACACATATATTCTATTCGCCGTACAGAATCAATTTATATTCGTCTCTCTCTTTCTCTCTAATACTTAAGTTAGATTTTTAACTCCTAAAATAGTCGCGTCAAAATCGAAAGCACTTTTCACTATTACAGTACATTCTTACGAACCGAGCAGTTCAGTTTACAACGGCCGAATAGCATTATAAAAATAATACCTTATCTGGGCCAACAACATTTTCATTTGCGAGTCAAAAACCCGTGACGGATGCCACGGCGGCGGGCGGTGTGTTGTAAAAAAAAACACAACAACAACCTTCAGAAAACCCCTGCCTGGAAACAAAGACACGCCTAATTAAATAGCACTTGGCATAATTATAGCAATTCTAATGCCAACACTTGAGTTGCCTTGACCCTGGAGCAGGCGATGACAAGTCCCATACCCACCCTATTACACAGCGATAAGGTTCAAAATACTGCCATCGCTGTTGTCGTGTCGTCTTCAAAACGAGAGGTAAAGTGAAGTAAAAAATTAAATCGCCGTCGCTGGTCGATTTGTCAAAGGAAAATAAACTTAAAAGCCTTGGTGATAGCGGTTTAGAAGATGGAACGCGCTGGTAGAAATGAACAAATTGTCAATTAGATTGAGTGCTCGAACGCATTTTTGTGTTCAGTGTTTACTCGAAACGCTTATGTCTGTGATGAAATTTTCCAAAACTATTGCTTTAGCAAGTGCCTCTGCCTACCCCTCTTTGGGATTAAAGGCGTGAAGTGTATTTTTATTTTATTATCAGAAGAAAAGGATTCGATAGGTACTACGTTAATTCTTGTTTGTTTTTGGCTTTTTTATTTTATGAAATTACTAATAGACCCGGTTAACGTTGTTTTGCCTGACATGCATGACAACAGACACATGGGGAAATTGCAATGCAAAACGAACATACTCTGCCGAGCATTACGAAAATGCGACACGCGTTTTGCCTCGGCACGAGGCATCCTCAAGCTTCTTGACCCGGTGACGACTCCCCTTCGAGTTTCTTTAAAACATCAAAGGACAGTACAATTGCTTATCTAGATGTCGCTAGTAGGTGTCCAGGGGGACTTCTGTCAGTTGTATTTTAGTACAGTTTTTTTAATAATTGGGCAAGTTATTCAAACTTCAGACTCCTTTGTTACAGACGATAAAGAAATTAACTGTCACCTTCAATACTTATTTCTTGAAGTTAGTCATTTCCTTGACTTTTATCCCCCTAATACAGCTAGCGCCATCTGTCATAACTAAGAGAAACAAGGGCACTGAAAATTCTCCATCACAACAGATCTTTTAATGTTACGACGGCTATAGCCGTTTACTGTCCACCAATGTGTAGAATTTAATATAGTGTATATTTTCAACCATTTTTGGATCTACTAGCTCTCGTACCATGAGGTTTTATATTAATACTAGCTTTCCGCCTGCGGCTTCGACCGCGTGGACTTCGGTTCTATTGCGGTATAAAGGACAACTATAAGAAAACTTATCATTCCTACAGAAAAATCTAACTGTTTCCGGGATAAAAAATACCCTATTATTTAAACCGGACTTCAAACTTTACGTATGCAAATTTCAAAGCAATCGGTTCAGTAGTTGCGGCGTGAAAGTGGAACAAACAAACAAACTCATTTTCCGATTTATAATATTAGTAAGGATTGTTCTCGCTTTGTGACATGTATAGTGCTATACGAGTGGTATAACCCAGACAGATCACGCAGAGTAAACAACATTACTTTAAAGTTTCATGGTACGCGGCCAGATCATATAGATAAACATTGTCACCTTCAAAAACGTCACATTTCTGTGTTGTTGTTGTCGTTTTTTTTTTCTTATCGGAATCAGGAAACGAACAATCGTCACTGATGGAGCAGACGTGTAACAGCTCGTAATGAGCGGTTGTATTGTAGAGTTTACTTCATTACCGACCGCGAAATTATCTTGTATGCAGCCACCGCTTTGATCGTGAGTTGGCAAGAAACTGTATAATTCTCTTATAAGTTTCAGTTGGTGTTGTAGAGAGAAAAAAAAATGTTGTAGGTACGGACGTCTGTCTCGTCTCGCCTCGTGTCTGTCCTATCGCGCCGTTATGATCTCTCATTAATAATGATGATCGTTTCATGGAAAATTATGCCGAAACCACACCGGCGGCGGCGGGTCGTTACTTTTCTTTTCCTACTTGGAGTAGTAGCCGTAGTCATGATTGTTTGGCCGTAGTATTATACAGGATGTTGTTTTTAATATTTACGCAACGCTCGTACGGTGAAGTACAACATCGTGACGAAACCCGCACACCACAAGGTGTGTGAACCCTATAACGGCGATGGGCTCACCCCCTGTCACGGTGGGTTAAATACGCTCGGTGAACCGTGGGTACTTGCTTTAGCAAGTGCCTCTGCCTACCCCTCTTTAGGATTAAAGGCGTGAAGTGTA
>SJJU01013887.1:0-14843 GCA_012932125.1 Conopomorpha cramerella
AAGTCCCTACGTTTAGCCGTTTGGGCTGTGCGTTGATATGTCAGTCAGTCAGTCAGTCATTCAGTCAGCTTTTCCTTTTATACATATATTTAGATTGGCGGTGAAAAGGTTATAGACGTACAACAATACAATAACCTTTCGAATAGCTGTACGCACTCGCACCAAATCCATCCTTAATGAATTCAAATCCCGCAACTAGGTTGATAATGACAAACACACTCGTGTCCTAAACATCAGAAAGACCGTCTCAACAAACAGCCGATTGTTGCCAAACAAAAACAGATTTGCCACGCATTTGCCATAGTCCCATTCGGACACTGCCGTTAACCTAGGAGATTAAAGTTTCACGACAACAGACGGAAGTGAACTCTAAGTTTACGACTCGTAGAGTTTAAAATCGAATGCATGGAAGAATCAGTCAATTTGTAAGGCGAGTGCTCTCGTGTTGTTGGCAGTACGTCACCTCTGTTTGGTACATGTTTGGTAAAATTATGAATAGCAATAGTATTTATATATTTTCATATATATCATACTTACATTGGTAATCCCTATTGGGAAAAACAGAACTTTATTGAGGACTTAATAGTATCAACGGTAATCGTAAAAGTTTAGGTTTCATCATCTATACTCTTTTTTTTATTTATCACAATGAAGAAGTGTTGGACCACCATCCTGCCTAATGTTAAGCAATAATGTGGTTTACGATGGAGCACACGTGTTCATTAGGTACCTATTCACCCGCGACTTGAAGACTTTCAGTCTGTACTGTGCAGGAAACATTATAAATAGCACAGATAATAAATAGTATAAAACAAAGTCGCCTCTAGCTGAAGACAGCGATAGGGACAGATCCCTATATATGCGGAGATTACTACGCAACGGATTTTGATGCGGTTTTATTTTAAAGTTTAAAATGATGTATAATACATACATGGAGTTATAAGCAGGGAAGACCTTTAAAATTTGAAATTGGTGTCTGTGGTCCAGATGTTCGGATTCTTAACTTGTAACCGGGAGGTCGCGGGTTCGAGTCCGGCTACTGGACGTGTACCAATGGGACTCCTTTTTAGAGCCTATGTACGCAACGCAACGCTCGCACAGTGAAGGACAACATCGTGATGAAACCGGCACACCACGAGGTGTGTGAATCCTATAACGGCGATAGGCTCACCACCCGAACGTTGGGTTAAATACGCTAGGTGAACCGTGGGCATTTGCTTACTAAGCAAGTGCCTCTGCCTACCCCGCTTTGGGATTAAAAGGCATGAAGTGACACTGTTAATAATCTATACGAACAAAACAACACTTCCTAAGTCAGCTGGTAACGGGACAAATAAGATATTGAGTTATTTTTCCTATACAGCCTACCTCAGGCTGTTGACAGAGGCTTCCCTTGGCGCCAACATACCAGCAGCATAGCAGCACCGAACAGCCATGGCAAGGTCTCGTCGGTCGTCACGCGACGTGAGCCCGCCAGCGATCGCGTCTCAAGCCACTGGCTTCCGCGGTACACTTGCCACGCGACTGCGCCGAGGGCACCGAATTCTGGTGGGAACCCGCGGTTCCGCACCGCGAGGAGCGCGAGGGCGTGAGGTGAGGGTGACTGGTGGAATATCTAACTGCGATTACTATGTACTTACGTATATTATGTATTAGATATTTATTACCTACTAGATTTGACTCGGCAAACATTTGTTTTGCCATAAGCTTTTGTACCCCGTGTATTGGATGAAATAAACCTTTTAAACCTTCCCTGGACTTCCGCGAATAATTCAAGACCAAAAATAGCCAAATCCGTCCAGTCGTTCTCTAGTTTTAGCGAGACTAACGAACACCAATTCATTTTTATATATAAGACTAGCTGTCCCGGCAAACTTTTGGTTTTTGCCATAGGAAGTGGCCTTTGTACCTCGTTTATTGAATGAAATACACTTTTTAAACCTTCCCTGGACTTCCACGAATAATTCAAGACCAAAATAAGCCAAATCGATCTAGCCGTTCCCGAGTTTTAGTGAGACTAACGAACAGCAATTCATTTTTATTTATATGATGATGATGATGATGAAGATATACTTACGTAAATTATGTCTTAGATATTTTTCTATTACGAATTTCGAATCAGCTATAACTAGTGGATGAAATGCGATTTACATACATACATTCACTTCACGCCTGTCTATCAGAGGGGTAGGCAGAGACTACAGATTGATTGTCACGGTCCTGGGATACCCCTTTCCCTTCATCTGCATTCATACATCTTTTCATACATGACCTCCGGTTTCGAGTACTTTTCGCGCCACCTTCCGCAAGGACATCACCAATCTGGTCGATGTATGTAATTCTGGGGCGACCTCTACTCACCCGGCCCATTACTCTCATTATTTCGTTTCCGAGCAACCTGCTTATGTCATCTTTAAAAAAAACAAATACAAATGGATAGATAGCAAGAGGCGACTTTGTTTTATACTATGTATTGATGATAGATGTACCGCGGCGGTTTTACCCGAAATTCGGTCCGTTCCCGTGACATACACACATCAAAAGTGTCTAGGGATCAAGTACATTTTAAAAGAATGCAATCAAGAATATATTTTACAAAAACTGAATTCATTCATGATTTATTCAAAATGTGGTGATAAGTCATTGATACAGGCATGGGGAATTAGGTAGGAGACCAATCCAGAAGATTAGATTTGATTTAAATAAATTAGATTTCTTTTTGAGCTAAAAATTTTCTTGATCCCTAGACACTTTTGATGTGTATCGGCTAGTTATGTTTTATTTCCGATGTACAAGCTGTAGGTATTCATTGAAATCATGATTATTTTATAGAAAAAACTTGCGTGAGTAAAACTACGGAGAGTCGAGAATCATCTACAGTGATCATTTTAGTGAACAAAATCTTTAATGTTCATCGGCTTTGTATATCCCACGTAACTTTATTCATGATGGTCGAAAAAAATATCAGAGTTCAAACCATATTTTTACTCGGTGACACCATAAATAAGAGACACACAAGAATGGAAAGCGACTAATAAATTTAACCAAATACATTTACGAGACTTTGCCTTTTAAATGTAATAACTTCAATTGGATCAAATTACCGTTTAAAAAGAAATCTAATCCATTCTTGGCCATTGTTTAAAACAATTTGATTCATTTAACCAAACTGGGAGTGTCGTGGGCACATGGCCTTTCTGAACTCATCTACTTTACTCAATATGAATGTATACAGGCCTACTTCCATATAATATTTCCAAAGAAAGATAGTTCACCTTACACTAGATTCGTAAACATTATCTTGCCATAATGTTACTATTCACTGCATTAGATCCGTGGGAGATTCCCGAAAAACCGCGCACCAAGACAAAGGCTTTTTACTTATAGTTCATTACAATAAAACTTTTGTTTCATACATTTTCCTATTGAATAAAGGCGATTTTACCACGGCGATGGGTTGTAGGAAGTGTCTCTTGGTATTCTAATGCCGACAATTTGGCCGTTCCGCGAGGTGCGTCGCCTGTGCAAGTGGAACATGAAAAAAAAGAACTCACCAATTAGTAAAGAATGAGGTCGAATTACTGAGATTTGTTGGGTTGAAGTTAGTGGTACTTTTTGCCGATAGTTTTTGGATTAAAGCTACCTTGCGTGCGTGCGTAGGTGTGTTTTGAAAACTACATACATACAAACACTTCACGCCTGTCTCCCAGAGAGAGTAGGCAGAGACTACAGATCTCCATTTGTCACGGTCCTGACATACACCTTTCGCTTCATCTACGTACATTCATACATATTTTATGCATGACCTCCGGTTTCGAGTACTTTTCACGCCACCATCACCAATCTGGTCAATGTATGTCCTTCTGGGGCGACCTCTAGTTTTACCCCGGCCCATTACATCACCCATATAAATCTCTTTCGTTAATCGACTTTCATCCATTCTCTTCATATGCCCAAACCACCGAAACATGCCTTTTTCAGGCTTAGTCACTACATCTTCTTTCATAATTCTACATACATAATCCTTAAAAGTGGGTGGACAAAATCTAGGACCCTTCGGCCATATCGCTGCTTAACATCAGGCAGGATGGTGGTCTCCTGGATGTCGTACTCTTCAGGGTGTTCCGGGGGCACCGGCTCTTTTGCAGGTAGAAGTCACCGGGGGTTTTTTCGTGGACTTACCACATACCCTCGTCGTCGCCCCCGCAGACGACGGGGAATCCGAAGGGATTCTCCCAACGTCAACAAAAATAAAGGCAGGTTGGTGGTCAAACGCTTGTTAAATTTGTTTAAGAAAAAACAAAAAACAGTAAGTAACAAACACATCTTTCCTCTTTAAGTTATTATAATACTAGCTGACCTGGCAAACGTTGCTATACCAATATACTTCATAGCCTATAAGTTATTCTAGTTTATAAGCTACAATACTGCCAAGTTTCATCAAAATCCGTCCAGTACTTTCTGCGTGAAAGAAAGACAAACATCCATCCATACATCCAGACATCCATCCAAACTTTCGCATTTGTAATATTAGTAGGACGTTATTTATGACATGGTTGAACAACAATTTAATCTTATTATTTTTAAATAGATATTTACGAACACAGTTAAGTAGAAAATTCGAATGTAAATCAAATTATAAGCTTAACATTAATCCTCATTGGTGTCGTGACAAAACAAAATAGAATGGTACTAAAACTTCCAATCACAAGCTTCTCTACTAGCACACCAAAGAAGCCCTTAACAACTGTGCCATTGAATTCACGACCTTATTATCCTAAGTAAATACACACCAATGTAACAGGTACGCAAACACTCCCACATATGTACATATGAGCGTATACAGGGTGTGTAGCGTGTAAGACGAGCAAAAACTTTGAATATAGGCATTTTCTATTACACATTCCTTTCATATCCTAATACACACATCAAAAGTGTCTAGGGATCAAGGATTGCAATCAAGAATATATTTTACAAAAACTGAATTCATTCATAATTTATTTAAAATGTGGTGATACAGTCAGAATTAGGTAGGAGAGGAGACCAATCCAGAAGATTAGATTTGATTTAAATAAATTAGATTTTTTTAGAGCTAAAAATGTTCTTGATCCCTAGACACTCTTGATGTGTGTATCTTTCATCGTCATTAGCCACAAGACGTTCATTGCTGGACGAGGGTCTCCTCCAAATATTTCCATGATAATTTGGGGGGAAATGCCAACAATCCTGTATTCCCCCCTGAGCCAACTTCATGGCACAACGGGTTTTAAAAACATCAAATTTCTTGTAAAACTGACTTACTAGGTTTCGATTTTAACCAGCCAGCTTAATATACAATTTGAAATGTTCCAACCTAACCCAATCCACTTTTCTGATTAGAAACTACACACATCGAAAGTGTCTAGGGATCAAGTACATTTTAGAAGATTGCAATCAAGAATATATTTACAAAAACTGAATTCATTCATAATTTACTCAAAATGTGGTGAGAAATCATACAGGCATGGGGAATTAGGTAGGAGACAAATCCAGAAGATTAGATTTGATTTGAATAAATTCGATTTTTTTTCGAGCTAAAAATGTTCTTGATCCCTAGACACTTTTGATGTGTGTATAATTAGCATTAACCTATATTATAGCTGTTGTGCCATCGAGTAGTGCCATGAGGAACACGCTAATTGGACTTGTCTCTCATTCAGTAGGGTGTCCTATGATCCCAAAGCGGGGTAGGCAGAGGCACTTGCTTAATAAGCAAATGCCCACGGTTCACCAAGCGTATGTAACCCAACGCGACAGGAGGTGAGCCTATCGCCGTTATAGGGTTCACACACCTTGTGGTGTGCGGGTTTCATCACGATGTTGTCCTTCACCGTACGAGCCTTGCGTTGCGTACATAGGCTCTGAAAAAGAGTCCCATTGGTACACGTCCAGTAGCCGGATTCGAACCCGCGACCTCCCGGTTACAAGTCAAGTATCCGACCAACTGGACTACAGACGCTCATATTTTTGTAATCATAGGTTATATTGGTGTATAAATAAAAATTAAGTAGAAGGAAAATGCTGGAACTTTACACTGAACTTGAATAGCTCGTTCTAATCAACACTTGAATTGTTTGCTCGTGTTACCAGCCCCACCCTGTATACATTGTACACACTTAAAACCGGCAACAAACACACAACTTTAGTCAAAGCCCAGCACAATACAATAATTGACTCACTGACTATGCATGAACTTTCGCTCGACTCTTTACATATCCATTCCGGTATAACCCGGCACATTTTCCGAGAACCCCCACTACCTTTGATACTGTATTGATTGGAAGGTCGTTTAATTTTGGTTGCGCTGTATGAATACTTGTTGATACGGCGGCAATCCAATAGGGGACTAAATCTACTTGGTAGATACAAATACGTTGGATATGTCGTATATTATTCGCTAAACTGAATAGAAAAATGGTAGTTTGTAAAGTCGGTATACGGTAGTTTCACGTGACAACGTGAACATTGCTTTAGTAGTAGTACACTCGCTTGCGGAACGGGACAATGACGTCATCTTTTTCGTGCATGCAACCTTTAGTATCGAGTTATTAAAGGTTGTCACCTCAAAAGTTAAATAATCAAGATAAAACGACGTTTCCTTTAGGGTTTTTATTGACAATAACAAACTTAAGAATATTTTATGACATTCATTGATGTTAATAACAAAACACACAAAGGACTTCCGACAGACCCGGCAAACTTTTTTCGTCAATATACATTGTTGATTTGAAAAGTTGCCAGTTTCTTCCCGGTTCTTCTGGCCAGTAAAAGACATTAATTCGAACCGGGGACGATTACTTTTGTTTTTAAAGACGTAAATGATGTTCATCAAGCTTTGTGTTATGCTACTGTATATCTGTATGTTATAGCACTTATAACGATGAAAAAAAAATTAAATACACTTCACGCCTTTAATCCCAAAGAGGGGTAGGCAGAGGCACTTGCTAAAGCAAGTACCCACGGTTCACCAAGCGTATTTAACCGATAACATATAACGATGAAATAAAGAAATTTTGACTTTGACTTTGTTAACAGTGCTTCCTTTCCATTATATGCGTTATAATACACGCATATAATGGAACCTAAGCCACACTGGACCACAGCGTCTGTGGTCCAGTTGGTCGGATATTTGACTTGTGACTCTTTTTCTTGTGACGCGACGCAACGCTCGTACGGTGAAGGATAACATCGTGATGAAACCCGCACACCACAAGGTGTGTGAACCCTAAAACGGCGATGGGCTCCCCCCCTGTCACGTTGGGTTAAATACGCTTGGTGAACCGTGGGCAATTGCTTATTATTAAGCAAGTGCCTCTGCCTACCCCGCTTTGGGATTAAAATGCGTGAAGTGTATTTTTTTTTTATTATACAATGCAAAAAAGCAACGTTTTGTACAAAACACGCAGTCTCAACCGCGTAAGCGACATCAAAGTACATCAACAGTTTAAAACTGCATACTCAACTAATTTTGGACAAAAATAACGCTCAGGCCTTTTGGCTGGAGGCCATCGATATAATAGATGTACGTTCCAACAGTGCAACAGAATCGAGCCTCCAGCTTTAAGCTCTTAGCATACAATAGGCCTTGTAATTCCTAGGTCTGTGTAGGCACAGGAAACTGACTCAGTAGGATGTACCGTCCGTGAAAGCGAGCGTTTCCCGCTGTTGTTGCTTGTGCCTCATTTATATTATAACAGTCACTTTATAATCTTGCTATACCGCGCGGCGTTACTCACGTGTTTACCCGTTCCCGTGGGAACTTAACTTTGGCGCGAAAAATGTAGCCTTTGTCGCCAGGTAGTGTAGCTTCCTAACAGTAAAGGACTTTTCAAAATCGGTCCAGCAGTTTTGAAGCCTATTCGTTGCAAACAGTCAAATATTTCCCCTATATAATATTAGTGTTTACTAGCGAAACGGTCCAGCTTCGTGTAGTGTGATTTAATTTCATTATATAAAGTAATAAGTCTTCAAAGAAATATGCCTATTTTTTATACACATAATCACCACAATTGTAATTCTGTATTCTGTCCAATAAAGAAAATAAATAAATAAACTAGGCCCCGTTATCTATGTATCATTTTGGTGGCAACTGATTTTAGTAATGGCGTAAAATAAATGAATTAAATTCTTCAATACCTACCTACATTGTAATTATTTATTTTGGTGAGTAAATAAAAAACATGAAATTATTTATTTGTTCAGTAGAAACGCGAAAGCTTGAAAGTTTGTTATTCTTTCACGCAAAAACTGCGGATCGAATTTAAATGACACTTTACATTAATATAGCTTAACATAGGCTGTTGTCTAAGTTGCTTGTTCATTTAATTAGTTCTAAAAAGACATATGCAAAGCAATGTTCAGATTTTGGCTACATCTTGTCTAAATTTCGTTAATGTAATTTTTTTTTTATTATTGGTAAATTTTGTTTATTATTGGCTGCCCAAACTCCAGTTTGGGCAGCCAATAATAAAAAAGACAAGGCTACAGGTAATGTTAGTGCAAGATACTTGTAAAATCGCTTACCAATATAAGCAAGTATAGTAGCAAGTAAAAAAAAATATGTAGTCTTTTTAGAAAAGTTAAAGATTTGTTTTAAATATCGATGGTCCCAATAAAAATGTCGGTAGTACAATTTTAGGAATATGTACTTTTCTACACTGTTAGATTAGCGATATTAAGATCTATAAACTTATACATGTACCTCTATTATCACGTAAAGATACCAAAGATTATAAGCTGTTGTAAATTTGAAGTACGTACCAAGTAGTTTAGTTTTAATATCCAATACTAAATTCTATCTTCTCTCCTGAACAATGTTTCGTTTTGTAGATCAGACTTTCTTAATAGGGACCATCGATATAAATAAATCATAAATGAGGCAGTCAGCGCTAGGTTTAGACCAATCAGTATGAAGATATAAAGGTTTTTAGAATAATGAGTTTTACTTACATATGTGTGTAAATATTTTATGAAAGCGGCGCGGTAATGCTGCCAGCATATTGGGCACTTTCGGATCAGATGTGGATCGGGGTGGAGTATTAGGTTAAGAATTGAATGTTTTATTGTTATTTTTATTTTTTCTCTTTTTCTCTTTTTTTGTGTGTAATTTTACTTTTTATTGTTTCTTTTTGTGTTTATGTCATGTTTAATTATTGTACATATTCTTTAGTATTGAATTTTTAATGTTTTTATGAAAGTAAATTATTTGTACAAATGTTTTTTTATTTTTTATTAAAATTATGGTTCCTTTAACATGAATGATTTTATTTTAACATTTATTTAGTAAATTTATTCTTAGGCTACTTTAGAGCTGACGTCCTCAAATCAACGTCTAAATATTACGTCACGTAGATCTTTCTATAAAACTTGCGCAATGGCTTATGCGGTGTCAATTTCGCTGTGGGATTTTCCGAGCCTTGCATTTAAAAACCTGTCCACTGCCCTGAAACCGAACCAACCCAGGTGGATGGATGGCGATGATTATACTCTTAAATGATAATACTAAACACAACCAAGTTTATTACCCGCCAGTAACTTTGCAACTGTATAGAACACTAGTCCACAATAACCACTGCTGTATACCTCAACACGACCGCACCACTTAGACGATTCCTCAAAATAACTGCTCCGAACTGACAGGTAAATCACTCGGCCACATTACGTCCGCCATTACGTCAAATTTCCGTAATCAAACTCTTAAATTTGTCCAACACTCGCCGCTACGGTGCCATTTTGTTCTGAACATGAAAGAAAATTTCACTATTTAGTACGAGATTCGACCGAAAACTGGTTACACCTGTCTGCATTGATACGGTTAATGTGTCCAACATTTTCACAGTCAATATTGTAAGTTTGATGTTTGAACTGAATACTTATGTTTGAGCTTAAAGTTAATACTGATTAAGGGCAAGTGTGGATCAAGCTATTACAGTTATAGCTTACCTCTATACGTCCGCGCATGTACAATAAAACAGAGAGAAATAATTCTCTTTCACTCAAAACATGTAATTGCAGTAATTCCCGTCGGAAATGGGCTGTAGTGGGTACAACCAGTTAGTCCTCTTCGTCGAAAACCGTTAAAGAATTACGTGAATTGGGATAAAGAGAAACGTGTACAATTTCATTTTTTCGATTTCGATTCTGCCTATTATGATTTCCTGAGAAATTATTTATGACTGAGTTGTTGAAAGAAATTTAAGAGTTACTTGTGTAGCTCTACTTTCCAGCAATTTATAGGACGTTGTACAAAATTTAAATTATATAATAATAAATAGTTTATTTACAGATACCAGGTCATTTGCGTTGCTAGGTAGAAACAGACAGTAAAAACTTAAGTACTATGTTCGTTAAAAAGGCGATAGAGTTGGTTAAATGCACTAATTTCAATTCCAGAAAGGATCCCCTATTAAGTTTAAGAAAAAAATCTGTACCAGGAGGAATCTGCTCTTTAGGGTTAAAACAAGATGCTCATACATTGCAAATTAGATTAAAAACTATAAATCATTTACAAATTCACGATTACATATCGTGGTGTGTGTAATATCGTACTCATAATATCGACCGTACTCTCAACCGATTTAAATAAAATTTGGCACAGACAATCTTTAGACCCTGAGAAAGAACTTAGGCTACCTTTTATTGCGAAAAAAAAGGGATGGGAAGAGGTTGACATAGGGGTTGAAAGTTTGTATGGGAGTTCGTCATAAAGGAAAATGGGTTTTAAAATGGATTCGAGTAACACCTTGACGGACTATTGTGAGCCCTTATGTTAATAATATGTTAATAATGTACTTTATACACCCACTCAAAATGTTCTGAGAATAGTAAGCTAGTAGATGTAACCAAACCAGTAGGGTAACCAGCACTGACGTGCACTGACTTTTACGACAAGGTAGGCAGTAATCCCCTGAAAAATGTATTGGCTATGTGCAAAGGGAGTAGTGGCAGAGAGATAACGACCGCAGCGCACAACACGGCAGAAATCGGAAACAAATGCCAAATGTCAAGTGTTGATTGCAGTACAAAATCAAAGCAAAGAAATTGGCCATGACTGTTGTTGGGTTGTAAAATTTTAACGTGTTGCGTTCTTACATGCTCGGCTAATACTAATTTATTGCATTTTATCTCAGTTTGTGGTTGGAAACTAATATTATGTGTAATAGTTTCAAACCCGGTTTTTATTATTATATAAATTTTACAAACTATTGAATAAATTTCACTTATATAATATTGTCAACAATACTACTTTAATCTTTGGTTTTATTTATATTTGTCAAGAAAACGAACAATGTTTACATTGTTATTACTTCCGCAAATGTTATAAACGCTACGCGTCGCCACCGTCGCGCACATAGCCATAACGAAATATAGGTACCTACCTATCGAGCGTTTCGATAAGTTAGTTCCTGTGTTTTGTGGGTGAGTATCTACTCGTTAGCATGTGTCGTGATTACAACAAAAATGATCTAGCAATAACTCTATTAATAGGTCGGGTAGCCAAGATACTAAGGTAGGCAGTGTCTTTTTGTATATGGTGTGCACGCCACTGGTAACCAGTTTTAAATGTTACCTAATAATACATTCGATTTAACCAATGTTTAGGTTTCACCAATAATATTTAGGTGTTCGATTATTCGCCCCCTAAGCGTTGAGGATGACATGCCTACATCTTGGAATTTTCTACGGACGAACGTACAATTTTTACCAAAGTTGGGTTTCTTATATCAAGTCTGTCTGTCTTTACTTTATTTTTTAATCACTATGAACAAGCGTTTGACCACCATCCTGCCTGATGTTAAGCAGCGATGTGGTCTACGATGGAGCACACTTGTTCAGTAGGTACCTATTACCTATTCACCCGCGACTTGAAGACCTACAAACTATACAGCGCAGGAAACACAGTCTCCGGCAAGTCGTTCCACATCCTGGCGGTACGCACTATGAAAGTGAACGCAAACCGTTTGGTTCGCGTAAATGGCAAATCCACCTGGTGTGGATGACGTTTTGCCGTTCTCCTGGTTGTCCTATTGTAAAAACGCGATTTTGATGATTGTATGTAAGTATCCACGATTTAATCGACAACGCTATTTGTATAATTGCATCCCATCATTCTGACAGAGATCATTGACCTCAGGTATCGGTATTCAGTGCTATTAATATTGACATGATATAATGTTAGTACAAAAAAAATAACACTTAGAACACCAACCGAATTTGATACCCATCTACCGAGTTAATTAATGAAAATGGTATACTACAGTAGGCATAGTCGGTTCGTTTAGATTCAAGTGTTGATTGGCGCTCGGTAAACGCCGATGTAGGCAATTATTTTGGAGGTAAATGGAATTTCCAATTAATAGGCGACTAGATATTGGACGTGTCCGACACGTTTAGGAACGACGGCACGTGACTTAGAACGCGGCAGTCGACGCGTTAACGCACCATTTTGATAGGTTTCCTGATGCGTTTAAAAATATGTCGCACATCCTCTAAAAAACTGTCATAACACAAAAAAATCCAATAATACAGAAAGGTGCATTTTTTTTTCTTTTTAATCTACAAAAACGCCATATTCGTAATGCGGTGTGACAACTCAAAATATCAATAACTACAAGGAAATAAAGGAACAGGCAAATAAATAACTTAAATTGTGTTTTCTCAAAATCGCTTTTTTATGTTATGACAGTTTTTAGAGGATGTGCGATGTGTCGAACGTAATGAGCTGATAAAAAATTGTGTTATTCCTGTCCTACTGATTTAAACATCAAAATATTACTTAATATTGTAAATCGGAATGTGAGTTTGTTTGTTTGTTTGTTCCGCTTTCACGTCGTATCTACTGAACCGATTGTTTTGAAAATATTTGCATACGTAAAGTTAGAAGTCCGGATTAAATAATAGGGTACTTTCTATCCCGGAAAACAATTATATTCCCGAGGGAAACTTAGATCTTTCCGTAGGAATGATAAGTTTTCTTATAGTTGTCCTTTATACCGCAATATAACCGAAGTCCACGCGGGCGAAGCCGCGGGCGGAAAGCAGGTTAATTAATATATTACAAACTATTTCTTTTGCCATAGGATGTTGCCTTTGTACCCCGTGTATTTGATGAAATACACCTTATAAACCTTCATTGGACTTCCACCTGTAATTCAAGCCAGGTCCAGCCGTTCTCGAGTTTTAGCGACACTAACGAACATCAATCCATTTCTATATAATAGAGATTTGATTCTTAGTGGAATCCTACACACTACTGCATATCAATTTTTATATCTATAGCTTCAGAGGTTTGGCGTCGACCGTTTTAAACTTTTAATATCACTGTCAATATGCCTGTGGTAGTGTTATTCGACCGACCATGCGACGTACATTTCTGCATGATCGAGGTACAGAATTAATAGTGCCTTAGGGCGTATACAGAACGAAAGCTGGTAACCGGTGCCGTTCGGTAAATCCTTAGAAATGAAGTCGGCGTTGGTAGCCGGCGCAGACAATATTCCATACAATGTCCCGATAAGCGCTGGTTACCTGCTTTCTTTCTGTATACGCCCTTAGAGATAAATATGCATCACGCCCGCCTCCACCTGTCACGTGCAGTACACGGCACGTATACCCTTTCCATTGCCTTCTTGTCCCTTTTCGTACCCAGAACACCGAACTCGGATTCTTTCACGGCGTCCTCCCTCAGAACGTGGCCAATTTTGTCGATATTGGGTGTTCCTATCCACTTGACAAGCACCTTACTTCCTATTTGTACATTTCTTTGGCATACACACAATATGAGGTGTGCAAAGGATTATGAACTTTATTCTGAACCTCACTGAGAGTGTTTTATATTACACCTGGTATACATTGGTAGGTAGTGGTGCCTATATGGTATTTAAGAAAAAATATTGATATCAGTAAGAGCTAGAGTAGATAAGAGCGTCTGTGGTCCAGTTCGTCGGATACTTGACTTGTAACCGGGAGGTCGCGGGTTCGAGTCCGGCTACTGGACGTGTACCAATGAGACTCTTTTTCAGAGCCTATGTACGCAACGCAACGCTCGTACGTGGACATTTGCATTAGCAAGTGCTCTGCCTACCCCGCTTTAGGATTAAAAGGCGTGAAGTATATATACATACATATATTAGAAACTAACCGTCTCGGCAAACATTTGCTTTGCCTTAGGAAGTCTCCTTTGTACCCCGTGTATTGGAACAAATACACCTTTTAAACCTTCCCTTGACTTCCACGTGTGATTCAACACCGAAAATAGCCAAATCGGTCCAGTCGTTCTCGAGTTTTAGCGTGACTGACGAACATCAATTAATTTTTATATATATAGGCGTAAGCACTTTTCAATACTTTGTATACAAATACTATTTAACTAAGTGTACTTATCAGGTAACGGTATATTTCTTTCCTTTGAATTTCAACCCACACAGCTCTCATGACAACAACAGTATTCAATATAATGTCAACAAACGAAATCTCTTAAACTCCGCTGGCCCCGACAACCCACGCGCTTCAATGTTCGTTTCGGAATACGAGCTTGAACCCTCTACTCTACATAATCAGCAGTGGCGTGCACTGGCTTTTACGACAAGGTAGGCAGTAAAATAAAAAAAATACACTTCACGCCTTTAATCCCAAAGAGGGGTAGGCAGAGGCACTTGCTAAAGCAAGTACCCCACGGTTCACCAAGCGTATTTAACCCAACGTGACAGGGGGTGAGCCCATCGCCGTTATAGGGTTCACACACCTTGTGGTGTGCGGGTTTCATCACGATGTTGTCCTTCACCGTACGTAGCGTTGCGTTGCGT
>SJJU01013890.1:0-14096 GCA_012932125.1 Conopomorpha cramerella
GGGGTCGTAAGAGGCGACCGAGGGAGCTCTCCAGAGAACGGGCAGCAGCGCTCTCTGTGAGTGAAACCACAACACCACTGTGATCGCCAACCCGCCTGCCAAGCGTGGCGATTACTAGCATTTCACCACAAATGACGGATCGCATTGGGGGAGTCCCTCGTCCAGCAGTGGACGTTATGTGGCTGATGATGATGATCCCACCCTTACTCGAGTCAAATGATTTAAAAAACGCGTAAGTATACTGCGTGTAAAAGGAACAATGGTGTTAGAAACATTGTTGGGCACGTCAATATGAACAACTTTTCTAAGACGAATGCTCGGGGTCCTTTAGACTCTGTATGTACATGACAGCAGGTACACGCGCTGTCTAGATAGATTACTTGAGTTAGTATTCGATAATCATGAAATAAACCTAAATAAATACCTATAATAGGGTGAATAGGTACCTAATGCGTTCCGGGGTAGCTTCCCGTTCCAGGCTTCAAAGTGTTGGAACGACATTCCTCCACCACTTAAAAAGGCTACCACACAAGTGACTTTTAAATATAAGTACAAATTAATGTTATTTAAAATCGCAAAAATCATTTCCTTTCCTAATTGTATTTTTTATTATTAATATCTTTAACACACGTAAATCCTATTTTACTGACATTTCCTACATTTTATTAATTACAATTATATTTCACATATATTTTTTTTAGACAACTCAGCTTTCTCTCACTTGACATGTACCTACCTACCATTTAAGTTATATGACATACCTTATTTAATTATTTACTAATTTCTAATGACATAACAATTATAATATCTTTATTTATTTTACACCTCACAGCATGTCACGGGTAGGTACTGATGTAAGATCAGCGCTGGGAACGCTGTGCGTATCCACATCATTCCCAGCACATGCTGAATCAGAGCCCTTTTCGACGTCCAACTCGTCTATCTTCTATCTATTTTTTATTTGGTATGTTTTTTTTTGTTTTTGATGTGTTGTTTCTTCTCTTGTAATGTAACTTTCGTGTATGTGACAATGCGTGTGTGAATGCGAATAAATAAATAATGAACAAGCGTGCTCCATCGTAGGCCACATCGCTGCTTAACATCAGGTAGGATGGTGGTCAAACGCTTGTTCATAGTGTTTAAAAAAATAAAAATAAAATAGATCTGAACAAATAGAGGAGAAACGAAAGAATATGTTGGCAAATAACGTATATTTTACCAGTATCGATGCAGGTCCTGTAGAGTGACTTCGCTTTTAAGACGCTCTGAGGGAGGTTGGCTTCGTCCGGCTCCTCCAGCAGTTCTCTCAAATCCGTCATCTGTCGAAATATTAGGTCTATAGGACATTCACACACACCATCATGTCACCATGTCATCTGACACCCAGTGCCAGGTACTGGTATCTATATACTGCATGTAAAAGGACCCCATGCAATGGTATTAATGTGGGGAAATGAGAAAAAAAACAAAATTCATGTTCACGAGCCCAACAACGAGACCATTGCTCGGGGTCCTTTTACACGCAGTTTTATATTGTAACATACGGTTTTCGTCTAAAATTCATCTCTAAAGGCGGTCACTGGGATAGAAGTTTATACGAGAAAAACTACACACATGAAAAGTGTCTAGGGATCAAGTACATTTTAGAAGATTGCAATCAAGTGAATGAAAAAAATCTGAATTCATTCGTGATTTATTCAAAGTGTGGTGATAAGTCATTGATACGAATGGGAAATTAGGTAGGAGACCAATCCAGAAGATTCGATTTCATTTAAATAAGTTAGATTGTTTTTTAGAGCTAAAAATGATCCCTAAACACTTTTGATGAGTGTATTTATGATTGTCTAACTTGGGGAAAGGATAATGACATTAGCACGCTTAGGTAGGTACTGACCAGCTGTTCCCTGAGCAGAGCGAGCTGATCCCAGGAGGTGGCCCACTCCGGCACTGGATTCTTCTTGATCCAGCCGCCGCAAGCGAACTCGTAGAAGTCATTGCACGGATCGACGTCCTTGTTCAAACTGGACAGGATTCTTGAAGCTGGTGAATAAAGACGAAGAAGTTTTCAGCGCTATATAACGAACACGTATGTATATAAATATATTATAAAAATCCTAGATATATCTAATATATAAAATTTCCATGTCACACCGTACTCCTCCGTTCCGGCTTTAGCGATTTTTACCAAATTTTATATGCGTATTCAGTAGGTCTGAGCATCAGCTACTATCTATTTTTTATGCATCTACCAGTTGTATTTCTGTCAATACACGGGTTACAAAGGCAACTTGGATTCTTGATCCCTAGAAACTTTTGATGTGTGTACTTTCCAAACAAAGTTTGACAGTAATGACGAAAATTTGTCAGAAAAACGCGAACGAAAATTCCCCACTGCATTGCACAATGATAATTCCCCATTCCCCATTAAATAATGTTCATTTGAATTATGTATCGTCCCTTTCGCGACATAATTATCACATAATTATGCATTCAATATAAAGATATTTATATATGTATGTATCCTCGTGTGTCCTCTGAGTCGCACTATTTTTTTAATTATTTCTGATGCAATGTTACCTGCCATTGACAAAGATTAAGGTAACGCGCAGTTTGTGAGGTTATTAATCTACAACAGATTAAGTATAAGGTAAGAACACACTGTAGGTAGGTACAACAATAAAAACCACAAACCTGTCAAATATTTTATGTTTGAAGTCGGTTCTTTTTTCCTACAAAATCGATTTCAGCAGGTGTAAATGTCACAAATACAACAAAAAAGAAATCGATCTCCCTATACCCCATACATACAAACTCGACCATTTTTGTATTGTATGACGAAGTAATTTTTTTTAAACGCCATATAACCCTACGTCGTATTTAGTGGTTGAAAAATACAGTTTATGATGTTTCCTGTGACAAAAACTCCACAAAACTAGTTGTGAGGTTTTACGAAACCACGGTAAAAGTGAAACTTTTTTTCACATCATAGACACTTCACAAAAAATTTTTGGTATAATATTCCATTAAAGGTAAATAAAAATCTAAGGCGATGATCGCCTAATCTTAATTTTATGCGCGCCTTTCTCTTTATCCCCACTCCGCGGCCGACCGTCACGCGACATGCAACACACACACGAAAAAGTTTGAGACGATGTAAGAAAAGTTTCCCTTCAATATATTCTAATATCTAATGACATGTTTCAACCACAAGTTTGTAGAGCAGGGGGCCAATTATGGTACACTTGCATCGCTGTTTTACTAAGGAGGACAGTGTAAAATGAAAGTAACGAAATTAGCAATGCACATCATCGTTTGCCGACACGATACCAGAGCGATGCAACTGCGAGGGTGCATTAGACTTAGGCCCCAGATGCTTGGCTGACAGAAAATGGCCTATTTAAATGTATTTTACTCAAACTGCAATAAACTGACACCTTCAAATGCTAGTCTACACAATCAGTAAATAAATAAATAATAAAGTCAGTCGTTTGTCACCAGTCTGAACTAAACCTAACATGTAAATTAGAAAAACATACAAATTGCGTCCTAACTTAAAAGTACAAATAACGCACTAAACATTGTCCACGTGGGGGCAATAGAATGTCATTAAATTAAATTATTAATCGTCATATTATCTTGTGTTGAATATAATATGCAAATAATTAGAGCAGATTACGTCTGAGTAAGTGGAGTCACTGATGAGTGCATACATGCGTCATGTTGCTACATCTGTCCCTTGTATCACCAATAGGAAAAATAAAATTAGTAAGAAAAATATCATTAATGGGGAATTTTCAAACTCCAAAAGTTTCTTATCTAGATGTCGCTATATATCCAGGGGGACTTCTGTCAGTTATACTTTAGTGCGTTTTTTTATTATTTTATTTATTTATTAAGGTTCACCGACAGCAATCATATTTATACATGCTATTTCTAAAAAGAAAAGAAGAAAAAATACAATAAAAACAAATTAACGGCTAATTATAGGTAAACACCACATGCTTAACTTAAAATATCACTGGGTAGGTACCTACTTAAATAACTAGAAACAAAATGTTACACAAATATTAAAACACTATCACTTTATTTTTAAAAACGAGGGCTGAATCGTGGTTTATGTTTACGTGGCTTCCAAGCTGATTGACAAGCAATTTGAGTGAGTTATTTAGACTTCAGACACTTTTGTAGACAAACAATAAAAAAATGTACTGTTGCCTTCAATGCGGACTGCTTGAAGTTAGTAATTTCGTTGACATTTGTCCCCCTAATACAACTAGCGCCATCTGTCATAACTAAGAGAATCAGGAGCCCTGAAAATTCCCCATTAAACATCGTACAAACAATACTGAAAGAAGCCTACCTCGCTTTGGGATTAAAAAGCGTGTTATACCCATATTTTTATACATCCCTCCTCATGACGTGCTCAGACCATCTTAATCTGTTTTTCCTTCTCTTTTCTGGAAGTTGTGTTATTTTCTTGGCTTGCTCTAATATACTCATTCCTACACTTCTTCACGCATTTTAATCCCGAAGCGGGGTAGGCACAGGCACTTGCTAAAGCGTTCTACCACGTTCCACCAAGCGAATTTCACTCAACGTGACAGGGGTGAGCCCATCGCCGTTATAGGGTTCACACATCTTGTGGTGTGCGGATTTTATCACGATGTTGCCCTTCACCGTACAAGCGTTGCATGGCGTACATAGGCTCTAAAAAGAGTCCTATTGGTACACGTCCAGTAGCCGGACTCGAATCCGCGACCTCCCAAGTACAACACTAATTCCTAATCGTACTCATTACTTAGTCGTTAGGATAACAATTAGGACATAGTCTGTGGCCTAGTGGTTAAGTACTTAGATCTGAAATCGAGGATTGCGGCTTCGAGCCTAGGCCTGTACCAATGGATCTTTTTCGGTGAAGTACAATATAGAAATTAAACCAGCATACCACAAGGACTATCAAATGCTTGGTGAACCCTGTGTATTTGCTTAGCAAGTGCCGCTAACCACCTTGCTTTGCCATTAAAATGCGTGAAGTGTATTTATTTATTGATCACAATGTAGGTACGTGTCTATCGTAGCGGAGAGAGATTTTAATGGACTTGTTTGCAGGTACATAACATGTAACAAACAGCAAGTATGAATGAACCTGTTTCAAATCATGTCGTTTTCTTAGAAGAGATTCCTTCAAAATTGAACATAATATTGTCTGTGAATACCGTAGCTCGATAGAATTATATAAATCCCTTGAAAGGCTCGTATTTGTAAATAATTAGTGGTGTGCAATGCGCGATGTTATCGATAAAGAATGTGTAAGAGGTTTGTTTTGATGTTTTATTATTTCTGCGTATTACGGAAAAACGGGAAATAAAAACGACACGTGAGGAAATGTCACCAGCTATGTTGTGTAGGTATGTTTGCACTTAGGTTCTAAACTTATTGCGTTTTATGTACGGTACGTAACTTAGCTCTTGTGGGTATTTGCATAATTCGCTTTAGACGTAGATGTAGAGAGAATACTGGTGAGGGAAAATTAAAAAAAAAAACTTCCATAAATTTTTTAAGTCGTATTTTTCTGCGACTTTAGGAAGAGAGCTTTTTTCAATTCGACCGTATATGCTTTTTTATGTTTGTTGGCAGATAACTTCGTCGTTTATGAACCGATTTCGATGATTGTGTTTTTTGTTGCTAACAAGGCATTTCTTTAGGAAATCAGAATTTGACGGCAAAACCGGTAAATCGAAGGGGAACTTTAAAAAACGGGCGGTCTACGCAGACAGCGGGAGGTGACATTTTTATACTATGTAATTATTTCATTACAATTAACAATGGGCCGTGTGGTGTCGGCGAATAGAATATGTGTCACCACCCCAGCCCAACTTTTCCCGTCATGGGGGTCGTAAGAGGCGACCGAGGGAGCTCTCCAGAGGCCGGGCAGCAGCGCTCTCTGTGAGTTAAACCACAACACCACTGCGATCGCCCACCCGCCTGCCAAGCGTGGCGATTACTGGCATTTCACCCCAAATGACGGATCTCATTGGGGGAGGCCCTCGCCCAGCAGTGGACGTTATGTGGCTGATGATGATGAATGAATAAATGGTAACACTGATTTTCGAAAAAAATAAAGAGGCCGCGATATACATATACACGATATACAATATACATATACGAAGTGCTCAAACTACGCAAAGGAATTCGCGGGACGTTTACTAGTTAATTGGGATAAACGCTCTTTAATAAGTAAATCACGGGTGAAACGTACCAGTGGCGACGCACTCCTCGCTGACGCAGGCCTTGGGCGTGCCGTAGTCGGTGAAGACCAGCACGCTGGTGTAGACCGCCAGCGCCACCAGCGACAGGCCCAGACCCACGATCAGCACCGACGAGCATCGCACCGTGCGCTCGCTGGAAATAACAAATAAATAAATATCGCGGAAAATTTCACACGCGGTTAGCTGAACTCAAAATAGGCTACCCTGTACTATGGATGCCAGATACTGATATACTTACATCAATATTTTTAAATACATAAGGTACATCAATATCAGTATGACAAACGAAGTATGCTAAACGTAAGATCTAATCTTTGGAACGCAACGTATTTTCATGCGGTTTACTTTAGTGGATAGAGTGATTTTTAAGGAAGGGTTTTGTGTATAATAAATAAATAAATATTCTACAACAACACACACATTGCCTTCATCCTATGTTAAGTAGCTAAAGCACTTGTGTTATGGAAATCAGACAACGAAATATACTTACTTAAATACTTGTTTTTTCTTTTGAAATACATACTTATATAAATAAAATACCCAGACACATCCAACAAATACTTAAAAGCTCATCACCTAAATACCTGCCAGAGCGGTGGGAATCGAACCCACGGCCCTTTGGAGCAGAGGCAGACATGCTGACCACTACACCATTATAGGGTACACACACGTTGTGGTGGTGTGCGGGTTTCATCACGATGTTGTCCTTCACCGTACGAACGTTGTGTTGTGTACATAAGCTCTCAAAAAGATTCCCATTATTACGCGTCCAGAAGCCGGACTCGAACCCGCGATCTCCCAGTTACAAGTCAAGTATCCGACCAACTGGACCACAGACGCTCTTATAAGAGAAATACTGTCAATATTTTTGTATGGGAATTACAACGTTTTCCGGGCCAGCAAGTTATATAAATAAAACACCAAGACGCACACAACAAATGCATCAGCTCATCACTAAATCATTGGCGGTGGGAATCGAACCCGCGATCGTCTTCCTAGATGCACATGCCCTAATAAAACCGAAGTCCTCGCGGGCGAAGCTGCGGGCGGAAAGCTATTCGTTAAATAATCAAACTTACGCTACTGTGATAATGAATTCTGCATCTGTCCCTTTTTCCACAATACCTCTCAATTTCTTCTTTCTAAGAAGGAAAATGAACATGCCGGAGGATACGCTTCCTCAAATAGCGCCAGGGTTATGGAACTTATCATCTGTCACTAGGCGGTAAAACGTGACTTGGTGAGCTAAACTTTTGAGAATCAGACAATGACATTTCCACGATATTATTATCTGAAGTAGGTGCTGTCGGTCCAGAAAGTGGTGTTATCATCAGTGTTGATGACACTTCCTGCGTCACTAAAACATCAATAAGGTTAACCCTTAGCTACATAGTGATCAGTATAATTTTTCTCGAAATTTTTTTTCTACCCGCCCCATCTACAGATTTTCTATTCTAAATTATTGTCAAAGGTAGGACAACTAATACGTATGAACGCAGTTTTGACTTTGGACCACTTTAAATTTTTTATTTTTTGTCCCACATAATTTAAGAGGGATAGGTTTTTATACAGACAAAAAAAGTCACGCGATAGAGCTGTTACCATAGACATTAAATATACTGCGTGTAAAAGGAACCCGAGCAATGGTCTTAGAAATGTTGTTGGGCTCGTCAATATGAACAATTTTTACTATGGCGACAATGCTGGGAATTTTTTTCTTCTCCGTACAAAATAGACAATATTTTGTGTAAGGATTAATTTTTTTTTTAATTTCCCCGCATTATCGTCATAGTAAAAGTTGTTCATATTGAAGAGCCCAACAACGTTTCTAAGAACATTGCTCGGGGTCCTTTTACATGCAGTACTTATAGACGACTAGCTGTTAATCGCGCACTTTTGTTTTCGTTCCCGTGGGAATTTCGGGATAAAATATAGCCGATGTTACTTAGGAATCATGTAACAATCCTAATGGTGTAGCAACTATCGAAATACATCCAATAGTTTTTGTGATTATTCGTCACAAACATCCATCCATACAAGTCTTTCCTCTTTATAATACCCATTATTCATTTATTTATTTAATACTTTATTGCAATAAACGTACAAAGGGTGGACTTAATACTAAAGTATTATCTACCAGTCAACCTCACAACATGGAAGAATATAAGGGCAGTGTACACCAGTAAATCCAGATACAATACAAAGTAAAAAGTAAATTTTACAATGTGTATAAACGTTCACAGAATCATTAAATACATACATTTTAATAACATAAATACATCTTAATAGTCATACATAGATAATAATTATATTCAACGTACAAAATATATTTTGAACATAACACACAAGTAGTTATTTGTAGGATTGGAGATAGTGCCTCTTGAGGAGGTATTAGATTAGATATTAGATATAGAAGGTCAAATGAAAATGTTAGTTACTCGAGAAAATCACTCCTCAAGGTGACCTTAATCAAAAACGTAAAAAAAAATATCTCTAGCATCGCCGCAAGGTTGCGAGCCTATCTGTCTTCTATCGGGTGCATTTCGGAGAGTGTGCTACGGAGTTGCATAACCTAATACCTCCATCGCGTTTTTACAATAGGACAACCAGGAGAACGGCAAAACGATTGGTGGATTTACCATTTACACGAACCAAACGGTTTGCGTCTACTTTCAAAGTGCGAACCGCCAGGATGTGGAATGAATTGCCGGAGTCTTTGTTTCCTGCACAGTACACTCTGAAGGTCTTCAAGTCGCGGGTGAATAGGTATCTAATGAACAAGTGTGCTCCATCGTAGACCACATCGCTGCTTAACATTAGGCAGGATGGTGGTCAAACGCTTATTCATAGCGATAAAAAAAACCTCTAAACATATTATAAAGTGACAATCAATTGATCGGTTAGCTACTTGGGGAAAGTTACTTGTCATCATGCGCTGAGTTTCTCTATTTTCGTACACATTTTTTATTGATTCGGCGATGGGCTAACCCCCTGTTGAATACGCTTGGTGAGCCATGGGCATTCGCTTAGCAAGTGCCTCTGCCTACCCCGCTTTGGGATTAAAACGCGTGAAGTGTATATTGAGTATTGCCAAAAAAAGAACTCCCAAAACAGTCATCTCCCGAGACAAAAAAAAATCTATTTTGTATGGAAATGAAATTTTCTTTATTCGTTTCCGTTATTCATATTGACGAGCCGAATGACGTTTCTAAGATAATGGGAGGTTTTCTGACAGGTGGCTTATTTTTTGTTGACAATTCTAAAATGAGTTTCTCCTTGAGACCATGTCTGATTAGCGCCATCTGTGAGATTTTTTGGAACTACTTTTGACATATTTGAAGCTATCAGAAAACCTCCCATTGCTCGGGGTCCTTTTACACGCAGTATAATGTCAATAGGTACATAGTAGTAACATAAAATGTCACAGGAAATGAAATGCACACGTTAGGAAATATTTTGTGGCTAGTTCTTGAAAGTGTACTTTCTTGCAAAATTTTCACAGTGTCGCATGTCGCTTCTAAACCAGTTAGTTGTACCACCAGTTTCATGCCTATAATATTGGATTAATAATCCATAATTACTTGCGTGAAGACCCTCCCCGTATTGCCAGTGCACATACGACGCGCCGCAATGGAATACGCACCTTTTCATTCGCTATTCACTTGATAATAAAGTTGAATGCGGTGTACTTTTCTGCGGCAGAGCGTATACAGGCATAACCCGCGTTACATAGCTACGTTACGATACAAACTCTTAATTAGTGAGATATTTTAACATGTTTTACATAAACCATTGCATTGATTAGATGTTTCTCGATTAAAAACTTCGAAATCATTCCGGAAAATCGATTGGGCGATATAGGTGTTACCATAGACATAAGTATACAGAATGCAAAAGGACACCGAGCAATGGTCTTAGAAACGTTGTTGGGCTCGTCAATATGAACAAGTTTTAATGTGGCAACAATGTGGGGAAATGAAAAAAAAATGTCCAATCCCCAAAAGTTTTTCTATTTTGTATAGAAATGAAAAAAAATGTCGCCATAGTAAGTTGTTCATATTGACGAGCCCAACAACGTTTCTGAGACTATTGCTTGGGGTACTTTTACACTCAGTATAGACAAGCCCTTCCATATAACAAAATAGTTATTTTCCTGAAAACATTCGACCTCTCATTACTCGTTATTGATTTTAAAACAGTAACGTGGTGGTTAATAGTATAAATACCTTTAAAAACTATATTAACCACTATTCACAGTCCAATGGGCGAACAAATTAGATACTACGTGGTCGGTGATATCGAGCCATGACCACCGATTTATCATAAGCGACAATTTTTGACAAATTTTGTTTTTCATCTCAAATGCCGTTTGGAACTGTAACGCTTCATAATAACGCTGCATTATATTTTTTTATACATCATATGTCAATATAGTTTTCTTTAAAATGTTAGATCTGTGTGTCTTGTACGTACAAAAATATTGTAAAAAAGCCTTCTCCTTTAAAATTTACATTTTGTCGCTTACGATAAATTGGCAGTCATTGCTCGAATGTGTAACTGATGGAAGATGAGATGAAGGTTTTTCTCTAACGTATCTACCAACTCCTTGTATGCAACGCCCTATCTAGTACCTAGCGTACTTTTACCGTAGATATTGTTGGGTATTACGTTTTTTTTTAAAGTAAAGTAGCGTTTCTTTAGTTACAAAACGTGACGGTTGCGTGTGCCCACCGCAAGGTCATTATCATTTTTTTCCGTTATTTTTCGGCACAATGTTGTCAGATTATTGGATTAAGTGTGAAAGTTTAGTTTTCGCTTTTAGAAATATTAAGTACCTGTTGAATTTAGTAATTGCCACAGTTCAATTATGCGTTAGGAAATACGTTGTTTTTTGTTTTATAAAATAATATTGTTTGCGAAATGTGAATTGACTAAACTACTTGGTGTGAGAATACGCATTCTTTACAATTTGAAATGGCAACTTAGGGGTGATATTTTCCTCTTCATTATTTTAATAACAAACTTAACTATATCTCTTATTACGTAATATTCATTTTTTAGTGAAACGCGCACAAACATTATAAATCAATATTGTTCACCGGGTATATAGGCGCGAATATAATCAAAGACAAGCTCGAGCTTACCTTTGTTATTTTACTCGACGTTTCGACGCAGTTGCATGCGTCGTGCTCACGAGTGGACTATGAAGCTCGAGCTTGTCTTTGATTATATTGCCGCCTATATACCCGGTGGACAATATTGAGTACATAATATACGTACTACTAATTACAGAATGGTATAATTGTAGACTCCATGAGGGCTGCTATGTACATGATAGAGTTATATCACGTGATTTTCCTTACGTGTATATGACATAAAGTTATGAGAATTTAAAAGTAAACATTTAAGTAACGAGTATACTTAATTCAATGCTTATTTGTTACATTTGTATCTCTTAGACATTAGAATCAGCCAAAGGATGAAACTTTACTGATTACTTAGTACTGACTTCGGCCGTGCATGATCTGAGCGGTTCAGATACAAAAAACCCACAGGAGCACCCTTTTATTTTATTTTGTGTTAATATCATTTAGTGCCCTTGAGCTGTTCACCAGTCAGGCATGTATCCGGCCATCAGCATTTGTTAAATTAGTATTAAGTTAATGTTAAGTGTGGTCCTGACGATTTGAAAAGATCCCGGTTCTTCTGGCCAGTAAGAGAAATTAAATCGAACTGGAGACGATTACTTTTGTTTTTAAAAGCATACCTACATGACTTTCATCAAGCTTTGTGGTGCACTCTACTGTATATCTGTATGTAATAGCACTTATAACGATGAAGAAATAAATGATTTGATTTGATTTGACCATCAGTCTATCCCGATGACGTGTACTAACGGCGAAATCATACAATTCACCTGTCATTTTCCTCATCGTCCTTCACCTCGATGCGTTCATAGAAATGTTTATGTCATCCCGCAGTCCGATGTTCCGAGTAAAGCCAAAATTGCGATTTCGTGCGAAAAAAAAGCCGCAATCCACAATCCGACAGCAATCTCGCGTTGTCACGTGACACGTGTGCTTGGAGGCGTGTGGTCGGTGCGAAGTGACACTTTGTAAGCGACGCACGCTCTTGCCTCTTCTCGCAGCTATTTAACTGTATGACTGTGCGTGTATGAAAATTTTGGACATGCTCATCCCGTTGCAAGTTGTTGCTTTTAGTCATCAGAATTTCCTGGGAATTTTTAGACAGTTAGAAATGTGCACTTAAACCGTATTATTTGGCCGGTGAAATTGACAACAAAAAAAACAAACCTTTCCTCTTTATAATATTGGTATAGACAAGACAAGCTTTAAGCTAAGTTTTAGTGTAGCTTGTTATGTAGGTTTAAATGTAGTAGTCAGTTTTAAATTTTAAATAGAGTTGATAAGTTTATGACATTATTTTTTTGGAGACCGCAAGGTGGGCCGATGATATGCGCAAGATGGCTGGCAAAAGCTGGATGCGAGAAGCCGAAAACAGATCACAGTGGCGTGCAATTGGAGAGTTCTATGTCCAGCAGTGAACAAGTATGGGCTGATGATGATGATTATTATTATTTTTCGCTATTTTATTGTCATTAAAAAAAAGTTTCTTTTACTCAGCTAGCTCTTCTCGATTGCGTAATATTTAGAGATGTGTATACACAATACAAAATTATGTGTGACTCAGGTGTTTTTTCGATAAATTAATAAGTTTTTTTACATTAGTAGTACGTTAGACATTTTGTACGTGGACAGAAAATTCCTTGACCATTCCCACTATTCCATTGACACGCAGTATACATTCATCATCAGCTACCAGTGGCGTGCACTGGCTTTTACGACAAGGTAGGCAGTAATCCCCAAGGATTGACACGTATGTATAGGTAACTTGTCTTTACGAAATATAGGTACCTACATATCTATTCACGCACAAAACACATGACCTTCGTTAGCCTATGTCGTGAGTAACAAAAAAGGATCTAGTAATAACTCTATTATTAGGTCGGTAAGCCAAAATACTAAGGTAGGCAGTGTCTTTTTGCCTATATGGTGTGCACGCCACTGTCAGCTACATAACTTCCATTCCTGGACGAGGGCCTCCCCAAATGATTTCTGTCATTTGGAGGGAAATGCCAATAATCGCCACGTTTGGCAGGCGCGTTGGCCATTGCATTGGTGTTGTGGTTTAATTCACAGAGAGCGCAGCTGCCCGTCCTCTGAAGAGTTTCCTAGGTCGCTTCTTGTGGGTTATTCTACTCGCCACCACCACACGGCTACAGTATACCGTACAGAAAGTAAAATTAATTCCACGGCAGTTGCAAATGATTCATAATCTCAGGTCATCGGCGGTTCTTGGTTCCTGTCGGTCGACGGCGGGCGTTGTCGCTTCCAAGTTTTGGACTTTATTGGTTCTTTGAACTTCCTGGAAAAGTGTTGATGACTATGTCCTAGCCAAATACAGTCAGGTCACTATTTTTTTTATGTGTTACCTTCGCTTTCTACGGCGCATTGCCGGTTTGTGAGCACTTACGACATTGTACGCACAAAAGTGTTTAGTGGGATAGCGGGACGTATGAATTAGTATTCTGTGCTGTATTGGATCTTCGAGCCGCGTGCCGATGTTTCTTGTCCTTTTTTTTGTTTGTTTTCGAATTGTTTATTGCTCCGACAGCCGCCGCAAGCACAGTGTACTTTTTAACAATATCACATCAATCAATAATTTATATCATGTAAAATAAAAAAGAACAAACAAACCTAAAAAGATATGATAAAAACAAAATCTATATCTATATTCTATATCTCG
>SJJU01013891.1:0-10915 GCA_012932125.1 Conopomorpha cramerella
ACCGTGGGTACTTGCTTTAGCAAGTGCCTCTGCCTACCCCTCTTTGGGATTAAAGGCGTGAAGTGTATTTTTTTTTTAAACAAAAGTAATCGTCCCCAGTTCAAATTAATTTCTTACTGGCCAGAAGAACAGGGAAGAAACTGGCAACCAAAAAAACTGGAAACCGCCGAGGCTTACTGCTAAGTATACTTAACATAAATATGACTTAATACTAATTTAACAAATGCTTGATGGCCGGATACATGCCTGACTGGTGAACAGCTCTAGGGCACTAAATGATATTAACATTAAATAAAATTAGAGGGTGCCCCTGTGGGTTATGTAGGTATGTTTATAAAAGTCAGTTGAAAAGGTGGTTAAGATTTTTTCGTCAGTTCTTCTCCCCATAACAGAGTACATTTCCGTACGAACGTAAACTACGCCAGTTTCTACAAAGTGCTGACACGTGTAATTTATTTTTGTAACAATATTTACGTAAAATGAACGTACAAATCATGATAATGATACTAGACGAGAACGAGGGAGCGTCTGTGGTCCAGTTGGTCGGACCCTTGACTTGTAACCGGGAGGTCCCGGGTTCGAGTCCGGCTACTGGACGTGTACCAATGGGACTCTTTTTCAGAGCCTATGTACGCAACGCAACGCTCGTACGGTAAAGGACAACATCGTGATGAAACCCGCACACAACAAGGTGTGTGAACCCTATAACGGCGATGGGCTCACCCCCTGTCACGTTGGGTTAAATACGCTTGGTGAACCGTCGGTACTTGCTTTAGCAAGTGCCTCTGCCTACCCCTCTTTGGGATTAAAGGCGTGAAGTGTATTTATTTTTTATTTTATTTTGATACTAGACGATTCTGGGAACACTCGCGGAGACCGAACGCAACACCAAAACAGTAATAATTCCCAGCACCGTCCTTATTTTGTTGTTTTCAGTAAGAACTCTCGTTTCGGTCCGTCATTTAATAACAAGTTCTAAAATCTACATTTTACAAATCATAAAAAGAACACTTAGACACACACAAATAGGTTGCACTATCGGCAACAATACTATATGAAAACCAATATCTCTGTTACAAACCTAGTTTCGAATGCATTTCGGCATGATTTTTTTTGAGGTAAGGAAACAATTTAATAAACCATGTTTCGGAGAAGGGAAATTGGATTGTACTTGAACTCTACTCAACGACTTTCTTGTTGTAACCCAATACCAGCTTCGTCCGCTGTAAAATCAGCATTAGAAATAAACACTTTAAAAAAGACAACATAAAAACGTAAATCTACTATATAAAAATAAGCCGGGTTTTCCTCCCTGACGCTATAACTCCAGAACGCACGAACCGATTCCCACGGTTTTGCATTCGTTGGAAAGGTCTCGGGCTCCGTGAGGTTTATAGCAAAGAAAAATCAGGAAAAAATTCAACAGAAAAGCGGGTAAACGAAACGAACCCATCTGGTGGCGAAACGGAGTTCGCCGGGTTTGCTAGTACTACATAAAATGTAATTAATAAGGGCCTAGAGTTTAACTTAGGACGAATAAATATTATTTTTGGAAGCAGACCGTTGTCAAGTATATACAAATTTCTACGAAAGTATCCCTCTAATCCTACTTACAAAGCTCTTGAAAAACAACCTCTTTACGCAACATGCCTCCACATAATAAAATACCAATTCATACCCTGTAATGTTACCAGGAATTACTTCAAGCCCGAATCGAAAAGAACAAAACGTACTAAACCAATTATCACCTCCTGAAAGGACAACGTAATGGCTCTATGTACATGTGCATAACAGCGTCTGTGGTCCAGTTGGCCGGATCCTTGACTTGTAACCGGGAGGTCGCGGGTTCGAGTCCTGCTACTGGACGTGTACCAATGGGACTCTTTTTTCAGAGACTATGTACGCAACGCAACGCTTGTACGGTGAAGAACGACATCGTGATGAAACCCGCACACCACAAGGTGTGTGAACCGTATAACGGCGATGGGCGCATTCCCTGTCACGTTGGGTTAAATACGATTGGTGGTGGTTGTTTCTTTAAAAGCTAATGATTCGCAATAAAAGTACCATAGACAATAAGTTTCTTCCAATTAAAAACAAAAAAAAAGTGTGACATTCCTTGTTCTTTGCCTGTACCCTTCAATTTATTCTCTCGAAATGTTTGCTTCTAAGAAATGCCGATCGGAGCAGTTGTCCGCGCGGTTGAAATGTACATACGACTACGATTCAGAAAACTGCAGTCGGAGCACGGGCGTCAAGAAAGACACGACATAGAACAAATACGCGCTGTCATTGGCTGCTATGTCACACAACGTGCGACTCAGCTTGTTTCAACCAATCACAGCGTGTTATATGTCTTATCACATCTTTCTTGGAGCGCTGTGCTAGGGTGGCTGGAGGACAATGGAAGTCTTAAACATACTACGCTTCGTTTCTTATGCATAGAGTATCACAGTAATTTGCCGAGTTATTGCTGCAATTGTCTGGATTTAGACAAGCCTCGGGATTACTTGAGAAAATAAGATAATTCAGATGAGTGCTCTAATCTCGTCGTTTGAATTCTGGCAGCTATGTTGTCGGTGTTTACTGTTATAAGTATAATTTAAACGTACTTACAGTCGTATTCATAAAACCTCAGTCAATCTACACACATCAAACGTGTCTAGGGATCAAGAACATTTTTAGCTCTAAAAAAAATCTAATTTATTCAAATCTAATTTTATCTTCTGGATTGGTCTCCTGGCATGGGGAATTAGGGTAAATGTGGTGAATTATGACTGAATTCAGTTTTTGTAAAATATATTCTTGATTGCAATCTTCTAAAATTGTACTTAATCCCTAGACACTTTTGATGTGTGTACTATACAAAAATAAGTCGGGTTTTCCTTCCTGACGCTATAATTCCAGAACTATAAGAAATATACATTAATCAGCAGTTCTCTACTGAAACATTGCCTAACTATTGACTACATTTAGTTACCTGGCTACAAACTGTTATTTGTATGCCCCAACTATGACGTATTTCGATCACAGATAAACTTCTATACAGAAGTTAATAAATAAAGACTTGTAAAAAAAATGTTACAAACCTCTGTACTTTTATCGAAATCACTGACTTAGTTTACTCTTACTTCTTAATACATATCTACAAATCTCATTAGATATTGAAATGAGCCTTAAATATTCCTTAATAGAGTACATTTTGCGACTGAAAAGTGAAACTCTGCAAATGCAAGCGCGGGGAGTGAACCGTAGCGCCATCTGTGAATCGGAAAAAATAAATGAGACTACGCACTGTCGCGGACTTCGTTTGGTATTTTTAGGGCTCTCATCTGTAGTGGTGGTGAAATAATGCAGATGGCGTACGGTAGTAGAAATACTTAATGCAGTCACAGTGCAGTGAGAGCGTCCAACTGTTTGGAGATTCACGTACATTTCATTAGCTTGTTTGCACGTTGTGTGATTAGTTGTAGTTCTACCTCACTCATTTAGTAAGTAATTAGAGAAGGATAGAAGTACAAAATAATTGGATGTGAAGTAGGTATTTTAACTGAATTTTAAATAGGATTTTTCGTTTTGTAACTTGTAACTTTCGACTGAAGTATCTATTTCGATGATAATATTATTTTTAATTGATAGCTGGTTGTTACCCATGCGGTCCTGTTTAAATTTGGTTTAGTTCTGAAAATGGAATCTATGAGATAATTCTTTGACATTCACACTCGTTTGATTCCTTGTGACAATGTGAGTTGATGTTTAACAATTTATTGATATTAAATAAAATGTATAGAAAAAGAATTCAGTAGATAAGCCAGGCTGTCATTTGGCAAATACTTTTGATATTTCCACTACTAATTCTGACATTTTATCCTGATTTAATGAATCCAATCTGCGTGTCTGTTCCTCGGCTCCCGCGGGCGGTGTAGCTATTTACAACGAATTTCGGTCTCTGCTATCATAAATAATCTTTCAAAATAATCTTCGTTAAAATATACCCATTTAGTAATAACCACATGCACTTTTCTAAGAACTAAATTATTATTAATTATATATAAACTAATAATATAATTTTATTGCATTAGTAAGCAAACTTGTAACCGGGAGGTCCCGGGTTCGAGTCCGGCTACTGGACGTGTACCAATGGGACTCTTTTTCAGAGCCTATGTACGCAACGCAACGCTCGTACGGTGAAGGACAACATCGTGATGAAACCCGCACACCACAAGGTGTGTGAACCCTATAACGGCGATGGGCTCACCCCCTGTCACGTTGGGTTAAATACGCTTGGTGAACCGTGGGTACTTGCTTTAGCAAGTGCCTCTGCCTACCCCTCTTTGGGATTAAAGGCGTGAAGTGTATTTTTTTTTAGTAAGTAAACTAGCTCATCGTTTTAGCAAGCTGAAGTGGCAGTGGGCCGGCCATATTAGCCGTAGAACCGATGACCGTTGGGGAAAACGAGTTCTCGAGTAGAGACCGCGTCTCGGCAAACGGAGTGTAGAACGCCCTTAGGCAAGGTGGACTGATGATATACGCAAGATGGCTGGCAGAAGCTGGATGCGAGAAACCGAAAACAGATCACAGTGGCGTGCAATTGGAGAGGCCTATGTCCAGCAGTGGACAAGTATGGGCTGATGATGATGAAAGCATTTTTAATGGTGAGAACTACAAATCGACGACGGCAAAACGTCATCCATACCATTTACGCGAACCAAACGTCTACTTTCATAGTGTGAACCACCAGGATGTGGTCTGTGTCTCCTGCGCAGTAGTCTGAAGGTCTTCAAGTCACTAGGGTGAATAGGTACCTAATGAACATGTGTGCTCCATCGTAGACCACATCGCTGCTTAGCATCAGTGAGTTAGAATAAAAATCGAGAAGATTTACGTGGTGTACAAAGTACATGGAATCAAACTAGACCTAGTCAGCAGTTACCGAGCTAGAGTAACCTAGTTTCCCTATACCTGCACATTGAATGTGCGGTCAGTTCGCGTTTTACCATCATACCGCGTTAACTCATTTAGACCATTAAGCTTGTTGCCGATATAAAGTTGTATTTATTATTTTAAAATGATTGTAAATAAAATGATGACCATTAAGATGCTGATAGACTTTTACATGTAACAGAACATGGAGCATTCTCCGTTTTTATACTTATTGGAGAGGCCTATGTCCAGCAGTGCACAAGTATGGGCTGATGATGATGATGATGATGGTGATGATACTTGTGGAACTGAACAACGCTAAAATGTTCTCGTATTTTTCCTGTGATGTAACAGTCGAGAGAATGCTCATTACAAGTAAATGCAAGTCTATCAGTATATCGGTTTGCGTCTACTTTCATAGTGCGAACCACCAGGATGTCAGGAATGACTTGCCGGAGTCTGTGTTTCCTGCGCAGTACAGTCTGAAGTCGCGAGTGAACAGGTACCTAATGAACAAGTGTGTTCCATCTTAGACCACTGATCGCTGCTTAACATCAAGCAGGATGGTGGTCAAGCGCTTGTTTACTGTGTTTAAAAAAAGTCCTAATCATAAAAAAATATGAAAAAAGTACTACGCCCTGAAAACATTAGATAATAATACAGTGCCCGTAACAGGGGCCTGTAACACGAACAAAAAAATGTAGTGTAGAATATATCAAAGTAACTAATATTTTGTTGTTATCATGATGTCAACTAAATGTCAGTTAAACTTTGTGCAAAGAAACGAACGACCATTGTTTGTGTGATAGCTTTTTTAGGTAATAACCTTTTTTTAATCGTTTTTGAACTCTTCTTGGACAAAAATAGCGACAACTGAAAATGTCAATTTTGAAAGTATTTGCTTCTGGTGCATCCTCCATTTTGTACGTATAACATGCTATGTTACAGAAAAGCAAATCTTATAATACTCGCTGAGCAAAGAAAATCCTTCCGCGAAAAAGCATTGCATAACGTATATGTGGGCTGTGACAAGGTAAGAAATTCCTTAACACCTGGCAGCTGGACTCTAAACCCACTTTGCACTGCCGCTAAACATGCACAAAACATAATATGTCTGTCTCTATGACCCTGTATGAGATGGACGGGTATTTTTGACCGTAGAAAAAACGGACGGGGTACCTACTCAAGCCGACGCGTATACTTTTTTATGTATGATCGATCACGCATAACTTTTAACAGTTGCGTCAATTTATAATTATGCGCATACATTTGGAAAGTCAAAGTCAAAATTCTTTATTTCATCGTCATAAGTGCTATAACATACAGATATACAGTAGCATAACACAAAGCTTGATGAACGTCATTTATGACTTTAAAGCAAAAGTAATCGTCCCCGGTTCGAATTAATTTCTTTTACTGCCCAGAAGAACCGGGTAGAAACTGGCATCTTTTCAAATCGCCAAGGCTTACTGCTAAGTATACTTAACATAAATATGACTTAATACTAATTTAACAAATGCTTAATGGCCGGATACATGCCTGACTGGTGAACAGCTCAAGGGCACTAAATGATATTAACATTCAATAAAATAAAAGAGTTCCCCTGTTGGGAAAAAAATCCAACCCTTATTGTACTAAAACAGAGGACCATTGATTGTGAACTCACTGATTCTATCATGCATTATATACTATCATTAATATCTAGCATGCAATACCATGCATAATGTTTAATTTATGTTTGTTTGCTGATAACTTCGTATTTTATGAACCGATTTTGATAATATTTTTTTTGTCATATCTATGTATGTGTCATGTCTCAGTCTGGTCTGGCTGGCCATATTAGCCGTAGAACCGATGACCGTTGGGGCGGTCTCGGTTCTACGGCTAATATGTCGAACTCAAACGAGTTCTCGAGTGGAGACCGCGTCTCGGCAAACGAAGTGTAGGAGGCGCTGAGACAAGGTGGACTGATGATATGCACAAGATGGCAGGCAGAAGCTGGACGCGAGAAACCGTGCAATTGGACAGGCCTGTGTCCAGCAGTGGACAAATTTCATCACAATGATGACGATGTCTCTGGTTCCCACAGTATCAGGTATGTATGCATTGCAATACATTTTCCCTCTTATTCTATACCGTCTTTAGTTTAATTACTAAGTGGGATCGAAGACAGAAGACTAGCCCCCCACCCCTCGGGAATCCAGCCCTGTCATCATTGATTGAGCTCTGGTCTATTCTGGATGCCGCTGCAGATATCCTCTAACAGGAATCAGTCAGTCAGTTGTGGGAAAGTGGGTGGGAATATCCCGGATAAATAAAAAAAATCGAAAAATCAGCTATGCTAGTTGGCGTCAGGTGTGAATTGTTCGGGAATATTTATTTCTTAATATTCTAAGCAATACTCCAAACAAACTTGCCATACGGAAATGTTCGACTCAAATCAAAGATGATTTATAATATGATGATGGGTTATCTTATCTCTGCAGATAGGTTTATTTTACGGCATCTTACAGTCACAGTAATGCCCTATCACACAAAAACAACACAAAGACATAAAACGTAGATAGATTACGAGTAGATAAGACAATGGTTGTACACAGTGAGCCCTGTAGTTCCGGGCGTTTAGACAAGAATAGGACTACGGTATCCCCTGTCTGGCGTATAAGGCGTCCTAAAAGGGGTCCTTGGGGTCGTGGGTGTCGGAGTGGGGTTCCCGACACCTGCTTGTACGGCCCCGGGAAGGGCAGCGGTTACCCTAAGACCTGGCAACTGCCGTCAGCGATGGCGGTCGCTGGGGCAGACACGCCACCGTCTGCCCCGAGTGACAGATCGCTTGGGCGGGTCCTGATGAAATTCCTTCGGGTACACTTCATCCGGGACCCGCCCTTCTCGCGACACTGAGGTCGTGGGGGTTTAGTCGGTAAGAGTCCGACACTACCTCGTTTGCTATCCGCATGGCCGCGGGATGTCAATGAGGATGCCACCATGTAAAAAAAAACGATTTAACACAGTACTCTCAAGATATTAATTACTTTTATCACTATGAGCAAGCGTTTGACCATCATCCTGCCTGATGTTAAGCAGTGATGTGGTCTACGATGGAGCACACTTGCAATACGCGTGTTAAATGCTAGAGTGTCTAGATATTTAAATATTTACTGCTGCAAATGATCATGGAAATCATTGGGGAAGGCCCTCGTTGCCATAATGTGTCTAATGACATATTGCTTGGTTCTGTCAGAATAGTTAAAATACAAATACAAAATGTTTATTTCGTTTTAAGTGTACAGTTAAGTTCTTATAATATAGGTTACAACTTAGAAGTAATTTTCTGACATTGCAATGTTTAAGATACCTAGTAGAACCTGTAGACAGGCAGGTCCATGCCTGCCTCCACCAGCCCACATAGTTTCAAGTTCAATTTCTCGTGACAATCTACCTACTAGAGACATGAGTGAAAAACAAATCAAAAATAAAATAAATTAATACACTTCACGCCTTTAATCTCAAAGCGGGGTAGGCAGAGACACTTGCTAAAGCAAATACCCACGGTTCAACAAGCGTATTTATCCCAACGTGACAGAGGGTGAGCCCATCGCCGTTATAGGTTCACACACCTTGTGGTGTGCGGGTTTCGTCACGATGTTGTCATTCACCGTACGAGCGTTGCGTTGAGTACATAGGCTCTGAAAGAGTTCCATTGGTACACGTCCAGTAGCCGGACTCGAACCCGCGACCTCCCGGTTAAGTATCCGGCCAACTGGACCACAGACGTTCATTAATATGCAAAGTTAAAATAGTACAACATCTGTCGGGTGTACTAGCTAATGAAATAAAAGTAGGTACTTTACCAGTTTGTCATGAGTTTACTCTTGTCTGACTGTGTCAAGACTGACTGTGTCTCTGTGGCTGTCACCATTCGGGGTCACGATTCCAGCTTCTGCCAGCCATCTTGCGCATATCATCAGTCCACCTTGCCTGATAAATATATTTATTGTTTCTGTACTTTGTGTATCTACGAAATAGCAATTTCGCCATTATTAGCCCTTAGAGCTTTGGTATATTGTAAATGTGATGAAATACATGCGCATAACGTCCACTGCTGGACGAGGGCCTCCCCCAATGAGATCCGTCATTTGGGGTGAAATGCCAGTAATCACCACGCTTGGCAGGCGTGTTGGCGATCGCAGTGGTGTTGTGGTTTAACTCACAGAGAGCGCTGCTGCCCGTTCTCTAGAGAGCTCCCTCGGTCGTCTCTTACGACCCCCATGACGGGAAAAGTTGGGCTGGGGTGGTGACACATGTATTCTATTCGCCGTCACCACACAGCTAGTTTCTGTACGTAGCTACATAAAATGGATCACAGATAATTGTATCATCATCAGCCTGATGCCGGGGGTCTCCCCCAATGGTTAGTGTGATAATTTGAGGTGAAATGCCAATAATCGCCACGATTGGCAGGCGAGTTGGCAATCGCAGTGGTGTTGTCGTTTAACTCACAGAGAGCGCTGCTGTCCGTTCTTTGGAGGGTTCCCTCGGCTGCCTCTTATGACCCCCACGATGGGAAACGTTGTGCTGGGGCAGGGCAGATAATTGTATAAATGAAAAAACGTGAAGGAAGTCTTAGGAAGGTAAAAGGAATTCATTTAGTTTACTTATGGGCTAAGTGGACCCCTGACTCATCACAGTAAGAAGAAAAAAAATGGCTCCCAAATCCTATTACCAAGCACACGAAGTCGCGGGAACAACATAGTCAACATAGTAAAAACAACAGCGTAAAATTACTGACCATATCTTATCTCAATTATATAACACTTCTGAATGAATACGCTGTGTCATGCTTGCACAAAAAAAAATATCTTTGTGTAGGTACTTGATTCGACTGATACAACGTCTAGATAGAGCTTGCAGCTGAGCGATGACTCACTATATACTTGATGACTGACTAACAAATTGAATAAAAACAATGACTCACCAGAGCAAGGTAGTGGACACGTCCACCACCTCGTGCCGCCACCAACCGAGCCATTCGGTATTAACAATTATTATTTCTTGCAAGTTGCCAAGAAGCTGATATCTTTTTTCTCTCCATACCAAAATTGGTTTCATTATATGAAACTTTTGTTACTGAAAATTTTGGAACGTAAATGTTATTTTATTTAGTATTAGCTTGATCTTTGTTTTTGTTTTCTTTTTTATTTTTGTCTCTTTATGTTAGTTTTCAAGTAAGTACCTACAAAGTAATATATTATGTTTTTGTTATTTTCAGAAATATAGCAATAAGCGTGTAAGCATTTTGTGTTTTCTTTAATAAAAAAATACCTGGTCATCGTCTTCCTATTGTACCTACTTCAAGCGGCTGATAACGTCTTGTAGGTATTTATTAATTGTTATTTATGTAACTAATTACTTACTAAACATTATCATGTTTACTATACGATTTCCAGACACAAAACGCTGATGATCTCAGACACATTTTTTTGCACGGTCATACCTACCTACTACTACCCCCAGAAAGCGTTGAAGTGACGAGCTTGTGTCTCACGACAAAGGATGGTGGAACGCCGCCCAAGATCGCATGTTGTGGAAGGAGGGGAGAGACGCCTTTGCCCTGGAGTGGGACAATAGTGGCTCAGAATAATAATAATAATAATACCTACCTAACTACGAAATTTTCACGTTCCTATAACCCTATTATTGTCACAACGAAATTAGGTAGAAGACCAATCCAGAAGATTAGATTTGATTTAAATAAATTATATTTTTTTTAGTGCTAAAAATGTTCTTGATCCCTAGACACTTTTGATGTGTGTATTTGATAATGTACTAATAAGTACGTATACATACACGGCATGATAATCTATAACATTTTGATATCATTGTAATCGCATAAGCATAAAAATCGAAGTTGTCATTGTATTTGTATCAGTGAGTAAATGAGTAGCGATGGAGGATCCTGTGGTGTTCAGCCGTTTCAGCGTGACGAGGCCCG